>VCRD01002509.1:72980-86393 GCA_006783055.1 Trinorchestia longiramus | reverse complement strand
GGAGGTGTGGGCTGGGAACTGGAGGTGTGGGCTGGGAACTGGAGGTGTGGGCTGGGAACTGGAGGTGTGGGCTGGGAACCGTAGGAGCTAGTATTCCAATTATAGCTTTTCGGATTCACGAATTTCTTCACCTAAAACATTTTTTAATTTATTGAAACTCTGGTAAATACTTTGTTTTGTCGTTTAGTATTTGAAGTAATGTTGTTTCTGAACCATTATTTTCACTATGCTACTTGCTAATAATAACAAAGCGCTAGTTAGCCTTGACTTTGAGAGTAAAAAACTGAAAAAATTTCCATCCGTGTCATCGATGCCCGTTGGAAAAGCGACGAATTTGTCAAAGTTGGACTATGCAGAGCTGATGTTTGTTGCTTCAAATTTCATTAACACTTGTTTCAAGCCCCACAGAACAGCCTTTCATGCATCTGCTCTGACTTGAGCTCACACGATTTGGGAATTGACCCATTCCTAGATCAAAGCACGCTACTGGCTGGACGGGAATGGACGGGAATACTGGCACTCGTACCATTCCAGAACCAAATTACGAATTTCATCAAGTGCTGAGTATTGAATGAGCTGCAAATGGTGGGATGTCATCAAAAGAGAGGTGAAGCTAACCGATGGTCCGCTTAATTAAGGGATGAGCTTTTTAACTAGAAAATTGTCATTGGAATACATCATGTGTTTTCGAGCAAATGTTGAGTTTTAATTAAGGGAAATGAGATTTAAAGGATAGGTAAGTATTGATCAGCTGCCGGCTCAAATTCGACAAATATCCATGTTGCCACAGAATCTTTCAGCCAAAATAACAAATTCCGGAATAAAAATTCTGCCGTTAAACTCTTGTTCTTGAGGTTTGATAGAATTAACTTCTTGCTGCATAAATTATTTAAGTGATAGAAAAAATATTTTGCGACATTTTAAGGCTGATACGAGTATTGAGCGTCTTTAATTAATTGATATATGTTTTTTGCAACAAAATAAAATTCCAGATTGCAAGATTAAGAAGTGGTCTGGGGCTTTGTGTTAGTACCAAAACATCACGCACTAAAGGGTCTTAGAACCAAGTTTAAGTTTGACAACTTCAACGCTTCATAAAATCTAATCCTCCAGTTCTTCGTAGCATCATTAAATTATAAGCATAATTATGAATATATATAATGCATCGTAAGCGGTAGTTCTAAGTACATTTGCACTAGGTCACCGAGTACAAAATTTATACACTTTTTTCCCTGAAGTTCCACTCAGAACACCAGCTCGTAAAATATCAAGGCAATATTTCTTCACTGCTCTAGAATAGCACAGGCTTCTTGTCGTGACCTAAAGCATTTGTTTGAAACTAAATAGATTAAAAAATTTTGCTCTGACAAACTCAGCAAGATGTGTAAAGCACAAGATAATTAGCCTGGTTTTCCTTAGTTCGTCTTCATCTACTTCTGCCTACCTCCATTACTAAGACCTCCATTACTAAGACCTCCTTCACTAAGACCTCCTTCACTAAGACCTCCATTACTAAGACCTCCTTTACTAAGACCTCCATTACTAAGACCTCCTTCACTAAGACCTCCATTACTAAGACCTCCTTTACTAAGACCTCCATTACTAAAACCTCCTTTACTAAGACCTCCATTACTAAGACCTCCTTTACTAAGACCTCCATTACTAAGACCTCCTTACTAAGACCTCTATTACTAAGACCTCTGTCAGGCAGCGCATGTGTTGTCGAGCCCCATTCTTGAATAGTTACCCCTAAGTCTTTATTTTCTTCCATGTATTCATCTCGTGGTAGGCCTCTACCGCACTGGGCCTACGCTGAGGGTTGGCCCGTGCATTTTACTTGAGTTAGCCCTTAAATTTCATTTGTATTGTATATCAATATTCCAGCATTACTTTGATTACCTAGCAGAGTAGCACAAATATTTTACATGTAATTTTACTTGTATTTACTGTGTTATGCAGTATTTTATGTTTGCATGCGTTATTTTTGCAAAAGGAAATAATTCACTGTCTTAGCTGATCTGTAACCGTATGTTNTCCAGCCCACACCTCCAGTTCCCAGCCCACACCTCCAGTTCCCAGCCCACACCTCCAGTTCCCAGCCCACACCTCCAGTTCCAGCCCACACCTCCAGTAATACGGCACGCAGTCTACTAAACTTCGCAGTTTTATCACGAAATTTTTCGTCGGTCAAACGTACTGTACAGTAGGCGGTGTAAATTATGTCGCAAGGGCAATGCATCTGGGATTTCGCAATTAAATTCTTAAACCTTAATGACGTAAAAATTCTGAGGATTATTTACATGTACGACGTAATAACTCTCGATACATTTATATACTGTATCTATGCATCAATCACATCATGGGATGAGGCTTGAAGTCAGCATCGATTTCACAAGTGATACTTATGGGGTCTGCTCAGAACCAAGCACTTCCAATAAACCACGTTGTGTCTATCCCGAAAATAATATTCCAAACGTTATTTGCTGTTTGAAAATCCGCAGGGAATATACGTAATAGCACCATTTTTAGGACATTCTATTAAGGGGAAGAAATATTTTCTGAATACTTGGTGTACAATAGAAAGAAAACTCTGCATCAACGGCAAAATTGTTTGCAAGTAGCTCTAAATCAACGATGAGTTATTCCCATGAATGTCATAGCAGGAGAATTTGCAACATTCAAAGGACTTGTATTAAGATTACAATTTTCACGAAACATCCCACCATTTTCACAAATTTTTGAGAACTTCATTTACACGGCTTAATTCTAAAAAATTCTCCTGAATAGGCCAATCTTTATCCTAAGGTTTTTTATCATAAACTCAACCTTTTCTGACAGCTTTCAGTCAATGGATCTATGATACTTGTTTTAGAAAACTTTCCATCAATGGGCCTACCGTAAAACTTTATCAGGCAACTTTCTTTCAACTTTCTTTAACTTTTAACTTTAACTTTATAGAGTAACTTTTAAAAAATATACGTTTTTGTTTTGTTTTGTTTTTCTTTATCGTCATCATCTATCCATAATATTTTTTCACCATAGGTCATCCATCCAAAAAAATGGCCTTTTATTGGATATTTATTTTGTGTTGTTGGTCTTTTAGGAGTTACCTGTACACAGAGTCCTACGTAGACTCCAGGACGTGTTTCCCTTCGCTTTTAGTTCCACAAATTATGTAGTGGAAGTAATCACGCAACACGGCACTCTCTTACCTCAAAAAAACACGGTAGCAGTCGACCGAGGCATGTTTTTCTGGTCACGATGTTGCAGGTCACGATGTGTAGCTTATCTGATCTATTTCAGTGCTCGTATCGTACGGGTACTTGAGAGTAACCATACAGAGACAAATAAGCACAAATAAACTGGGAAGTTAGGTTTCAGAAACCGATTATACGTCATGCATTTTTTGTGTTTGCGTTCAAGTGTTTTTCTGAATTCAAAATTTGACGAATTTGAAGAAGATGCGAAGGAATAATTGAACTGGAGTATGTGCGCTTATGGTACGAACGTGACAGCCGTTTTAGAGCAGCATGATTCAAGTAAAAACCAACATTTCTATTAGAGGTTTTACTGGTCGTTCTACTCAGAACTGTTATTAAACATCTGGTTCTAACATCGTTTATCGTCGTACTCCGAACTGTTAAGCATATGTTTTAACATTCTTTATTTTCGTATTCTGCTCTGCCAAACATCTACTCCAAAACTGCTTGTCTTCCTACCATGCATTGCCAAACATCTGCTCGAAAATTACTAATCATCGTCCCTGCCAGTGTAAAAACAAAAAACTACTCTGTAATGTATTTCATCATAGCTACATTTCACCTCAATGGAAAGATCTCATATATGCTTTCCTTTCTTATCTCATTAGTATCAAATTATCGTTTTATCCCTGACCCTCACCTGACACATACGATTGTCATTCATGATTCAAGTCTACGCTAACAATTAATTATTATTACTCTTTATTATACAGTCTCATCACTCATCTCCTTCGTGAATAATAATTCAAAGTGCCTTTAAAGCGCCGCTGAATTCAGAAACGAGGACAATTTTCTTTGTTCCGTACTTTCTTACGCCGAACATTTTATCTCATTGAGCCCCGCTATATCATCAAATAATCATTACAATAACCTTCAGCATAATTGAACCCTAATCGCACTTGTAGAGCATGGTACTTAATTCAGCGTTTTTTAACACTTCCTTCCTAGACCTATTTCGCTCACCCTATTTACCTTATTTGGACGGCCTTAGCAAACGTTTCTGGGACCCATTTGTTATTTTTTGTGCTTGCGTTCTCTCGTCTGACGGCTTTCCCGGCCACAATTTCCGGTAGCGTCGCGGCCTTCAAAGACTCATCTAACCAGCGGATAAAAAAGCTCCAACTCACAGCAAGACAAAGGAGGCCTCGACCTTCTGTGTAGACCACCATAGCCCTCCAAACAGATGGGCAGATCCCAACACTTTGAAGATCTCTAGACTTTACCGGGAAGCAGATGGCTGGATCCCTACTCTATAAAGATCTATAGACTTTGCCTTCTGATCAGCAGTCTCAGAAGATCTGCACACTTGATCCAAGAAAAAGTGTAGATACTTACACTCTAGACGTTCGTAATCTTTTCGACAGCAGCGGATGAGAAAATATGCAAATTATGCACCCTCTGGAAATTCCTGCAGCCTGAAAACATCGAGTAGACTTCGATAGCTGTTATTTATTCAGTGACGCTAGTGCATTTTATTAGACATGCTAGCACGAAAAAAGCTCTGCAAAAGCCATATGTTTTTCTTCGAGAACAGCACAGTGGAACATCTCATTTGTGTTCATTTGTTATTTGTTTACTCATAACGAAATAAAATCCACAATTGTTATGGTATGCTGGCGAGAATGCTCAACTTTGCTGTAAGTGGAGCATTTGAAAGGTATAAATAATCTTGAATGGATTCTAAATTACAGAATCTGTAATTCCAGCCGCGCGTTCTCACCAACTCATTTTTTGGAAGTAATACGCTCGACTCAAAGTTCAGAGCACCAGCAAAACAGACTAAAATTTACTGCTCTCTGCCACCGCCATTAAATTTAGGCTCTTGGGCGTAAAGCACGACGTCATAATTCAGTCTCTTTATAGGATACAAACACACCAATATTTCTGACATCGACACCCTTCAGCTCTATGGACGGACAACATTTCCCTTTCCTCTGTGTTAGATCATGAAATATTCAATGCGTATAGCTCATAGGCTTCCCATTATAGACTTCACATTTTTATTTAACTAATGTTCTTTCACACGGCTTGAATAAAAATAAAGAAATAATAGCATAATTTAACTGAAACTTACGCTTATTCACAAAAATAGAAAATAGGCCATTACGTGATCACCTGTTTCAGGTAAAAGACCGTGTTTTTCACGATTTTCTTTTTTTTTGCTTTATACATACAGTACTTCATTTGTTTACAGGCTTTTTATACTTAGAGTGTTTCATTTGTTTCCAGTTTTTATAGTTACAGTACTTCATATGTTTTCCGTTTCTTATAGTTCAGTGCTTCATTTTTCCAGGTTTATTTTATAGCTACAGTGCTTCTTTTGTTTCCAAATTTTTTTTTAAGAAAAAGGCTTCATTTCGTTAGCAGTAAAAAGCAGTGGCTTAAAACTACCCTCTTTTGACTTAAATGAGGTGTGTGTGCAACATCAATTAAGCCTCCATTTGGACTCACAGAATTCACTGCTCAACGGTGAGTTGTACTGGCAAATCTGCCAGTTGTTATCAAGCGTTTCTTTGTTACCAGTAACTGATTATCGAAATTGTTGTTAATATCTAAAGGGCGTAGATAGTCTATTTCTTCTAAGCTCACGTTTGTTACGAAACAACAATGTACTATTCGTGAAGGTAACATAATTTACTTAATTATTTATCTATGCACCAAAGAAAATATCGTTTCTCCATGAATGTAAGGCGTTAGAATTTTTAGTTTTTATTCCCCAATATACCCGCACTCGCCTCTGTACTCTGTGCACACTCAAACCGCGATATTTTCACCATCATTATTTGCATAAGTCACAACTTGAAGTACTTTTTAGAGCATTTCTTCATTACATTCAGTATTGGCCCCATTATTTTAGTGATTTTCATTCACGTTTTCCTGCAAATATGAACTTTTCGAATCATGAATTACGTCTTTAATTGCGACAAATAACGACGCTTGAGTGCGCCTCTATTCATCACTCCAGTGCTCATAGAGTATGATACAATCTTATCATTGACCGTGGCTGCAGTGGGTAAACTAGGAATATACAAAAAATAATAATGATAATAATATCATTGGCTGTAAAGATTTCAAACTGTTATGAGAACCTAAAGTGTCACATTGTGTTCTCATTTACCCATCACGGATTTATGTGATTTTTTGTTTTATAAAAAACATCATATTTCTAGCATGTTAAACAACTTATGCATTGACCACTAGCGCTTCTTAAATACACCATAAATCATTCACTTTTGTCATATATTTTATATGTTTTATTCAAAAGTAAGGCAAGATTACAGATGAAGTGAGTAAAGATGAGCCGGAATTTACGCAATACTTCGTTCAATCGAACGATAACTTGGTTACTATACTACGTATATAAACAAAACTCATTTTCCTAAATAACAATGAAACATTTAATTCGAGCCTGCACCATTTGAAGGAGTTGTGATGCATTTATTCAGTAGTTGTCGTCTGACGAACGCGATGGAAAAGTAGACGAAAGTTTACGTTTACCCTGAAGCGGACAAAGGACTTGGGCTAAAGCTATAAATTTCCCGTTAACTTTTCATTGGACGGTGACAGCAAAGTTTGGTTAGGAAATTCCTTGTGAAACGCGCTTTAGGGTACAACTTTTTCTCGGAAAACTCTGTGGGTAAGTAATGAGGTATTAAGGTGATATTAATATGAATGGTAATGAGGTATTAAGGTAATATTAATTTGAATAGTAATGAGGTATTATTGTTGATATTCAAATTGATTGTAATGAGGTATTAGTGCGATGACATTAAAATTAATGGCAGTATGGTATTAGTGTGATAATATTAAAATTAATGGTAATATGGTATAAGTGTGATGACATTGAAATTAATGATAATGTGATATTAGTGTGATGACATTAAAATTAATGATAATATGATATTAGAGTTTTGACATTAAAATTTATGTAATGAGATACTAGCGTGATGGCTCGTTAAATTGCATGTCATGCATAACATAAATAAAAAGTAAATTCCGGATATACGGTTCATATATTCAAAACGCCTTGATAATGACTCTGTCATACAAATATATCTCATGGGGGTACAAATATGACTGCAACACGAACATTTGGTATGAGGTATTAGGAAAAATACAGAACTAACTAAAATGTACGAACTTTTTTGCATGAGAGAGACATGAATTATATTACAAAATGCTTACGTAGAAAATCTAATGCAAAATAATAGCAAACGCATTTTTTTTAAATAAATTTTTCGTAAATTGTGACGAAAATCTTGAAAACATGTCGGTTTACTAATGCATTTGTTTTATGCTTCGAAAAATTCAATGCTTTGCTTTACAAAGTCACTCTTTCATTTTGAAATTTTAACCAGGATGGGAAAAGCGGAGTGATATTCTTTCTTTGTCGAGCTGTTGATAATAATGAGTGCATATTTACACGTATTTCATTGTAGGTGATGCCCCTGAATCTATTAAAGAGACAACTCCTTCACTTTACGGACTCTGAAACACAAGGGAGATAGAAAATGTATAATTTTGTATGGAGATACAATACATAAATGTGTAATATAATCTTCCATACAAAGTGAATCCTGCTGCGTGCAAACGAATAATAATCAATTTATGAGTGACGTCTCACATACTTTGAAAATGAGCGTCGAATTATGTATTTATATCCAAGAAAGGCTAAAGTCAAGGCTCCTAACGCCGCAAGCTCACCTCTCCGAAACACATTGAGTAACGCGGCCTTGCTGGCTTCCCAGCCCCGATGAAAGGAAAGCGAAATCAAGGATACACATGAGCGCGGTCAGTGGTCACTCGTATAGACTCCGATTCTATGATAGTTACCACAGCGAAACTAAGCTGGACGATAAATTATGGACTATATTATCGGTCAAAATGTAGATATAGTTTAGTATATGTAAGAAAATTTGATAGTTCAGCCATAATACCCAAAATAAATTCTGGTGGTAGTTGTACGAAACAATTCTTGAAGTTATCTTGCTTCATAGTCTAAACACTAAACGGACGAGTTGTGTTCCGACCTTAGGCTCTGGGCCTACGGCGGTACAACTCAAGGTTGTCACTGCTGAGGTTTTCCTCCCAGATCTGGGTTTTTACAGTGTGATGATGGGTTTAGGGGTTTTGGGTTTCATGTTTGCTGTAAATCTGGATTTTTTAGAACAGTTTTTATAGTGGACCAAAAATTTGCATCCTCTATCTCTCATGCACTCGAATAAGGAATTAAAGATGCACGAATAATGCATGTGGCACATTTACCCACCTATCAGATGTGTTCATTACTCGTTTAGCGACTTGTTTAACGCATCGCACTGCTTCCCAACCAATGTGTTTTGTTTATGCACGGGCTTCTGTGTGGTGACGTTCAAGACACTAATTTTTGACAGCTGTTCTTGTACTGTGTTATGGATGTGCATGCAGATTGTATTTCATGACATAATTTGTTCGTTCAGAAAACATTGGTGCAAGTTACTCTCCAATTAAAGTTGAGACACCTTCACGAAATAATGACAAAGAGTAGAACAAATAATGAGGAATAGTATACCCCATATTTCAAGCAATCGTGGCTTGATCCTGAAAATCCTGAAATCTGCTATTAGATTGGATTCATTTATAACAGAAATATACTGAAATATTGAATGAAAAAGTAGCCAAAGCAAGCTTACAAATAACAGGTTACTTTCCTGAACATCCCGTACCTTTCCTTCATATAGATCACTAAAGAAAAAGAAAAAAAAAGAGTGGATAACCATGTAAGGAATATATGATGATGAAGATATGCATAAAATTGGCAATTAGGAAGCATACTGTTAGGTGAGTAGCCATTAAATTCTGGATACATATTATTATAATACAAAGTTTATCATTAAATTGTTAATTAGACCTATTTTTCGACGACTGCTTTTTAGACCCAATCTGGGCTTATTTCAGTACATTATCTGGATTATTTTAATTTTCAGTGAGTGGCAACGCTGCACCTTCGAGCACGTCAGTCAGGGTTATCAGAGTTGTTACGTTGGTAACAGAAGTGTTACTTTTTGCTTATAAATCCTAATTTTGTTGAAATAGTACTACTAAAAGTTGTTACGATTTCAATATTCAAAGTTAGTTTACGTGGTAATTGATGTTTAGATCACTGGAATTTCAGAGAATTGTTTCAAGTGTATGTGCAAAGTACAGAGTATAAATGCATTTTATTCTACTGCGCTCTAGAACTATGCAGTTTGCACGTAGTGGGACAGTGGCAAGTAACAGCAAGAACTTGATTAGTTTTAGACGACAACGAGAAAATTACGATCTTACAAACAACTTCGGTACCTACAAATAAACATCTTGAACTCGTATGCACTATTAATGAAGCATATATTCGACCTGTTTTCGTTAAATGATACATTTAAAAACTTCGAACTGCTTCTGCCAATTGATCCAGATAACGTTAACATGAAGAAAGTACGCACTATCATTGCTCTTCCCTAGAAATTCCACAATATGATATTAAAAACAGAGAATAAACAATTAAATACTGAAAAATGGGAACTCACTTTAGAAGACACGTACGCATTAGTGAAAAAGAACCTGCAAAATTTTGAAATGATGTTTCAAAACAAGCAGGTGGTAATGATCTTTGTTATCCAATACTGTGCAAACTAATGCTGAACCTACTCTCATTGCCTTATTTTTCTGCATGTGTCTAGAGATAATTTTTTCTTTTATATATTATAGTATAAAACAGATCGCAGTTGAAATGCATTACCTGGCTTGTATTACCCTCTTTTGTATTTAAATGTTTACTTGCAGACACTAACTGTACACAGTGGAAGCCCTCCTAACAATTCAGTTAGAAAAAGAAGAACAACACTGAACAGACAACACTGGAAAAGAAACTACTCTCTTTATGGTTAATAAGCATTTTTATTGTTTTACCCAAATATACAGAGAAAATGAACTTAGTAATAGAATGTGATTTATGTGTGTGTTGGAATATGTTGAAATAATACTAAAACATTGCATTTTATTGACCAATGTTCTGGTAAAATAATGTTATATAAGATTTACTCCAAAAAATTCTACAATTGGCATGATTTAGAAGTAATATATTCAACGAGTGCATAATGTAAGTTTAGAAGTACGTTTTAAAACACGTGAGAGGGTATTAATATAAAATAGTGCAATTATTTTAATTATTTTATAATTTATTACGTTTTGATTGAATTTGTTACGTTTTGAAATGGAAAGTTGGTACTATTCACGAAAATCATCTGGCAACTCCGTTAGTCGTCAACCACGTCTGTTCAAGAAGTAATGTGTCGTGTGTGCTGTCAAAGATCCCGTGACTGGAAAAATGTGCTATGTATTATTTAATTCCCTTTTCTTTGTACAGTGGTTTTTAGATAAAGAAAGGGATCAGAAATGTGTACTGTCATGTGCAGAGTGCCTTGTGCTTCTGTTTCATTTATTATCATTTTTAAAGAAGTATAAAACATCATTTGCGTGTACCATTCAATATATCAAGGACTTACAATACGATTTTATGCACGTAAGCGTCTGTCAGATAATTTTTTGTCATACATTTGTGTACTTGAATTAAATCGGGCGAGTTTGTCCTGAGTGAACTACTATGGATCCAGAAATTGTAACTTAAATACATGCTTCACCTTGCATTAAATCAACAAATTGACGATTTTTAATGCAATGTAAACAACAAGGTTTTTACACGTCCTGTGAGCAGTTTTGTTTTACATATAATTTCTGTGTTTCTGTATCATGTTCTTGCTTTGATGTGAGTGCTGACCGAAAATTAATATATTTTAATATTGGATTGATAACTATTACTAGCTTTTAAAATTTTTATATCTTGAATTGTATGCGGATTTACAAAATTTGTGTCTGGGAACAGAAATTAAACAAGGAATAACCTCACAATTTCAATCGAATATCTATTCCTTCACCATCGTTATTATTATATTCCTGGTTTATCCATTCTTTCAGCGTCCCTCCAAATATTTAACTGTTGCAGTCATTTGCAGTTAAATTGCTGTCATTCAACTAGTTGATTATACTGTAATTAAATTTGTGGTCCGTAAACCTAAGAAAATTTGGGTGACACGTTACCATTACCGTATCTTACTCCACGGGTACACCTGACATTAAGAAAAAGAATTGGTTAATGTTATTTTTTGTTTTTTCGTCGTAAAAACTGCTCGCAATATCTTATGGAGACGCGTTAGGGCTATGGATACTGATAAAGTTATCAACCTTCCTGAGATATTTCCCACAGACGGAGCATGTACAAATGTACAGACACTCACATAATATTAGTTGGGTAAGATTTTATTTAAATTATATCAGAAAATTAGAAATTAGGGTACCACTATTTGTTTGAGTCGCATCCATTAGCATTGATCTCGTTTATAAATAGCACATATTAAAGTTGAGGCAAAGGGATAATTTAGATAACCTGAACTTTGGGAGCGTAGACCTTATCATTTGTGCTGGTCATAGTACTGGTAAATTTTTGATAGGCGAGTGACGTTCATAAAGCATAGAACTCACAGGAAGCGTTTACTAACACATGCTTTGGTAGTTGTAGTGTTCTGTTCAATTGCTTCAATAAAAAAATTTCAGTTTACTTGTAAAAAGTATCATGCTTTTACCTGTTCTTCCGAACGAAATTGGAAATTATGAACTAAAAATACTTCACTAACATTTCCATACGACATTCTGGTATTACGAGTTAGAAATAGTTAACTAATTTTTCTATACGATATTCTCGAATTACCAGTGAAATATCTTTTACCAATGTTTCTGAACGAACTTTTTTCTAATTACGAGTAACAAATCATCATAATACGTTTCTATTCGAGCTTTGGAAATTTTCCGAGAGACAATCCCTTTCTTTCTCCGGAACGCAGAACTTGCGGGCATAAACACGACCTCTTAAGTAACTAGTCGTGTTGACCCATTCCAAGCAGCCCGTAAGCTCACGGCCATTAATTAAGCTTGGCGGTCATCGCTTTTGGGGGTTCCAGCTTTTTCTGACTTTCTTTGTTATTTCATGAGGTAATACAAGCAGCTGGCATGCTTCCAATTTCCGTATTATTTGCGTCTGATTTCATCTCACAGCCTAAATGACTGCTGTGCGTGTCGTGTTGAAATGAACCACATCTGGATGTGAAAGGGTTCTTTTTAGAGAATCCTGCATGGAGATTTACCCTAATTTTACCCTCAGAAGTTTTATATGTGAAGTTGGATGATTTTTGTGCTTACTGTATATACTGTAGCATTTATACAACTGTACATAAATAGTAACAGCGTTTCAAAGATTAAAAGGTCCATGAATGACTGGGTTGATTAACTAAGCTTGAGAGACCTTACCTTTAGGAACTCCCTTGGATTTCAGACATACAGACCAAGGTTCAGAAATCTTACTTTTAGAAACTTCTTTGATTTCAGACATACAGACCAAGGCTCAGAAACCTAACCTTCAGTTACTTCCCTTAGATTTCACAATACCAGTCGGTATCGAAAATTTTCTCTCGAGGAACACCTCGACATTTCACGCATTAGGAAAATTTCACTACGGGCAACTGATGGACCAACTGCATCTTCGGACTTTAAAGAGTTTAGGTATAACATAAAATGAATTTAATGCACTCCTTCTGTATCTTTATTTTTATTAAAACTGACGTTTCAAACACACGAAGGACACCGACAAATTTCTTTAACACATTCATTGCTGTATGACCCACCAGTGGGTCACTCAAGTTAAGTTATGTAATTTTTTCAAAGCCTTATAGTGACTGTATGTACAAAGTAAAGATTTGCATCGGCTAGGCAACCGCACTTAACGTGTTAAGGTAGTCGCTGTTCAATTCTTTTTACATTTCTTTAATCATTTTTTATGTTTCTGCCTCTCTCTCTGAGGGGACTCTTCAGTTTAAACCCCCAGTAATGTACTCTGGTTTAACACCCAATGTATATGTATGTATATGTATATATGTATAATTAAATGATAAATATATCAGATTCATTTGTTAAAGAACACTTCCAGACCACTGACGAGTTAAAATGGTTTCAATTCAAAGAAAAACAATAGTACTTAGAGACAATCATCCCTTAAAAACAAACCATGACCCATAATTCCGTA
>VCRD01002509.1:48615-64193 GCA_006783055.1 Trinorchestia longiramus | reverse complement strand
TTCAGAGCTGGGAAGCCTGGTTGAAAGCTGGGAAGCCTGGTTGAGAGCTGGGAAGCCTGACTGAGAGCTGGGAAGCCTGGTTGAGAGCTGGGAAGCCTGACTGAAACTTGGGAAATCTGGTTGAGAGCTGGGAAGCCTGACTGAGACTTGGGAAGCATTATTGAGAGCTGGGAAGCATTATTGAGAGCTGGGTAGCCTGAGTTACGCCTAGAAAGCCTAAGTGTTGGCTGGAGAGTCTAAATGGACTACGTGAACTGTTGAAAAGTGGTAAGGTAAATTGCATTTTTTTTATCATAGGGTGTAAATTTAAGTAATACGAGAGTTTTAGTTCCTGTAAATAAACTCCTTGTATTTCTGCTACCAAATGGAATTTGTTTTTTTCGGTTTAAAGATGATAATCGTTTTATGAAAAAAATGTATATTTTGCAAAAGAAAAGGCTTCCTAATTCTAGTGCATTTCTGCTATACGAGTTTGAGCTAGTCACTTTTCATTTCCTTAACATTTATTGAGAAGATGTGACATTGATTTAGCTAGGCAGCCTCGAAACTTCATTTAAGCGATCCGTCTCAGGACTGCTCTCTCTCTCTCCTATCCACCAGCGGTCTAAAGAATGTTGAGGTTCCGTTGTATGCAGCCTTGAAGTCATGCCTACAGCTCAGACTATGACTTGTGTGCTTTTTTCAACACCTTGATTCTCCTCAAACTTTGTAAGAAAACATTCAGGAGGGCAAAAACAATCTCTAAAATCTCCCTCCTAACAGGAACATACAGGTCCAGGACTGCGTAGACAATCACTCGTCTACAGGCTTAAAGTACTTAATTCTTCCTAAACTTTGCCAAAAGAAAAAAGGGAAAAATGTTAATTCTGAGGAACTCGAGATGTTTGTTATGATGCATAGATTTACTGCATAGGTAGAGGCTGTGTTCAGCGTTGCTTATCTTCAATTGTGACTTTATTGTAGTCAATTTTATTTGCACTCTTTGTTTCAGGTAAATTTTTACTTGTACATACAAACGTACAGTTTGCACCTTCACTTTTATATAGATCGTGTTTTATAGCAAAATTGTGGGCAAATAATTCAATTCTGAACAAAAGAAAATGAACGAAGTAAAATTGTTAGGGTACCGTTGTTTCTCCCTCTAGAATTCGTTAGAAATTTCAAGATTTAATACAAATGCAGTAAATGACGAAGCCCTTATGCGTAAAATATTTATATATATTAACATTTAATTCATTGAATAAACTCTATAACGTTTGTATTTTTTTGACTTCTTCTCTTGCAGCGATTCTTGGAGCTGATTGGCAAGAGAGAAATAGTGTCGCACAACTTGGGGCTTGTTCAGTTGCTGTCTAACTTGTGCACTGGAATGACATTTATGAGGGACATCTGCACGGACGCTGTGTCTGCTTATTCTGGGCAACAAATAATTCGGGATGATCTCTACCAGTTTCGTAAAGTGAGTCAGTATTCTCCTTGAAATTTGGCAACTGGGGTGCATGATCCCACAAGGTAAGCAGGAGTGTATCCCAAAGAGGTCTTGAGCTATAATATTGTGAAATATATTGGTGTGTTTTGCACGTAGTGAATTGATGTTGAGTATAATAGATTAGTCCCCTAAATTGTACTATGAACATGATGGGTTCTATTATTGAACTATAAACTTGATCTTACACTAAGTAATAATATTATGATACAATTCAGGAGATAAAGTTCGGGAGTAAAGTTAGTAATTAGAAAAAATAATCGATTGTGGGAATTAGGCTACTATTTCCCGTAGCTATTTGGGAGTAACTGAATGACCCTGTTAAATTTTCAATTTCAAAGTTTTAGCTACGATTTTCCTTAAATATTGCTGAAAATATTTTGTATTCATTGTACATTGTAAAAAATCATGAAATTTAGGTTACCATCTCCCGTAAGTGTTACGAGGCAATTGGAGAATATTAAACACAGTGAATTATCAAGGCCATTTTGGGAACTGAAAACTATTTCTTGTAGACATTTTAAAGTAATTGTAACAAAAATTAAAAAGTGAATGGCATTTTTTTCAAGTGGGCATTGAAAGACGATTAGATATGAATTGCAATATATGAGTTGTATTAGCGTTCAAATTATCAATTAATAATTTGTTACATTAACTGATTACTAAGAAAATAAGTTAGTAAGAAGGCTTGAACCCCACTCTAGGCATTGAAAAAACTGATTACTGGATAAATTTTGGGTTGTTTTGCTACGAGTGTGGATGATTTGCAGCACTTTGAGAATTCAAAAAAGATTTGAATTTCTTTCCCAGGAAATCCTGCCTGTGATTTTAGCTCACATATTTTCCGGCTCATCGGCGCGCCAGTTCTCACACCAGGCTCAACTGGCGAGTGAGTGTGTCTAGTGACCCAAGCTACGAGGGCAGTTTTTTTAAACTCCGATTGGCTATAAAAAAGACAAATTTCTGAAACGTAATAATTTTATTACCAAAAGTGCTGAAGGGTCTTGGTTATATTTCCACATAATCATCAAAACTATTGAGGCATTTGTCATTTCGCGACTCAAGCTTTTCGATTCCTTCTTCAAAAAAGTTAGTTGCCAGCGAGAAGAGATGCGTCTTGAGCACAACGAGCACGGACCCAACGGGCACACAACTTCCGGTATCCTATGTCTCTCACGATTGTGTACAAAGAAGGTCTTGAAATTTTTGGAAATTCTTCAAAAATTCTGCATGTTGTAAGCCTTCGTTTGATGTTGACCACCTGAACAACACTCAGAACGAGGCCTACTGTAGCGACAGACTTGCACCATTGTCCCCGCCTTCATAGACGTCGGTTCGCCTTTTTTTAAATTTTCTGCGCCATTCCTGTACACTATCCTCACCCATGCAGTGGTTACCATACATTTTGCTCTTTCTGCGATGAATTTCAGCAGCACTACGTGTTTCTGCTCGAAGAAAACGGATAACACTTCGTAACTCACATTTGTCAGGGGCATCGATCGTAGCGGCTATGTTCAATTGCCCGTACCTAGGGCAGTCGGGGTGTATCTATTTTAGCGATTATGTAGAGAAAAAAGTAGGAACCTGCAGTACTTTTCCTAACAATATTAAAATGTTATGTAAATTTGCCTTCGTTTATAGCCAATCAAAAGTTGAAAAAACGGCCCTCGTATATCCCTATTTGCATGTATTACGTATAATTACTTACATAAAAATTTACAGATTTATTAACAAATTCATATGCTTGTATTATGTATAATTACATACACAAAATTTGATAGCTATTATTGCTACATTTATATGCGTTTAGTGTATATAATTACACTCATAAAGGCTCTAATGTTAAAATGACTGCGGATTGTTAAAAGTTGACAACTACTATGGGAAGTTCAAAGATGTCAACTGGCAACTGCTAAACAACATGACATGTAAAAGTTGAGAGCTACAGTTGCTTCATTTATATTCATGTGTGTTCATAGGTCGATACATCAAAGTTAAAGCTATTTTTTGCACATGTATACATGTATAAATGTTGACAATAGTTATTACTACATTTATACGTATACCTGTATGTATTTTTATTGATAGGTACAATGCAGTTGGTAACTATTACTCGTATATTGATATAAATTTATGTATATAGATGAATAAAAACACGTAAAAAAAGGGTAAAAGTAATTGATAACCCAAATCAGGGAACATAGGATGAGAGTAATTGATCACTCAGATTAGAGTACATAGAGTAATTGATTATTCAGATTACAGTGCGTTAAGGAATTTATTACTCAAATTAGAGTGCATAAAGTAATTAATTACTCAGATTAGAGTGCATAACGTAATTAATTACTCAGATTAGAGTGCAACAACTACCATCCATGACTCAGGCATCGGATGAAAAACCTAGTTCATGATCACCAAATAATGAATGTTTATGAATGAAGGCCACTGTGCTAGAGCTTCAGTTACGGCAAGTTAATGAAAGAACTTAATGATCCGACCAGTAATGACACATTCAACAGCTCAGCGCAACTCCAAAATTTCCCTCGCTCAAAAAGTCCGGATTCGAGCGTCGGTAAACTCGTACGAATATCATTAGTTATTGAGAGAAGATCGGGATCATGAAAAATTCGAGGCTTATTTGAGTGTAGCCGAGAAGAATGGCGGAAAATACAAGATAACCTCTTTGAATTTGAGAAATAAACAGTCAGTTGTGAGAACTGATCAGAATTGTATTAGTTTCCAAAGAAGCAATGACCTGAGAGTTCGTCGATTGCTGAAGTGTATTATTTTGACAGAATCACTACTCGCTCATTAATAAGGAATATCTGCATTTATCTGACTCCCTCTTTTTCTCAATGATTTTATATTCTTGGTATCATTCTCGTACACCTGGTATACTTTTCGTGGCGAAGTACATTACCTCTCTATTTTGTTCTGCACGCTAACTTAGTTGTAAATTCAATATGCTTATTGTGTTGGAAAGAACAAACTTTTTGTTGAGCAGATCGTTTTTTTTAATTTAAGATCAAGTCAGCATGTAAAATAATATGTATAGAAACAGGTCTCTTACCTCCACCCAAAGTACGTTGCCGGTATACGAGTATGATACTAAAAATACCTAAAAATAAATACATCGTAAAAATACAAAACCATTTGAGTATAAAACACTTCCCAGTTCATTCACTATCGAAAACAAACAAGATGTTTAAATTTAGCTTTTAAATTTAATATAGCTCAAATTTCAATTAGCTCTATTCTAGGTAAAATTAAATTACACTACGTTCATTACTTCCAATGTAGCCTAGTGGTTATGGATCTGACTTAGACTTGAGGGTCAGCTTTGACTGGGGCCTTTGTTACGGCATTTAATTCCCTCTAAAACACACACATACAAGAGGGTGGCATCCCAGAGTTTTTCGTCTGTATGCCAGGTCATCTAAAATACATAATTCTTCAAGGGCCACCCTGAGTCATCCCGTGTAAAAGAACCAGCCAAGTGAGGGCGTCACTGGAGATCCAGCTCCTCATAAACAGCCCCTCTTTCCTGCCTAGTATGTCTTTGCTTGTGCTGCCAGGTCGCTGCTTTCAAGGGTTCGGATCTCCATACTGACCTGGAATTTTCGCTGCTTGTGATGTAGGGACGAGGAAGGCTGACGGACTAACTGAGTTCAACTATTTCCTTAAACTTTCAGATCATTGCAACGTGTTCCTACGAGCCTCGACCTCACGTCCCAAGATGGACGGGAACAGTCACTGGAAGCAAAGCCGCTAGTCTTAAGATGTTAGCATTAAGAATTGAAAAAAATGTATTTATCATGTATACCCATTTGGAATAAAATTTCTTTCTTTATTTCTTTGTTTCCGCGGAGTCTAAACGTCTGGTATTACGCTTCATATAATTTGTGATACTGTATAAGAAATTTAATTCATTCTAAAAATTCATAATTGGTTCTTTTAAGTAATTTTAAATTTCCTGGCTGAAATTCAATTGAAATGAATGCACGTGAAAGTCACAATGTCCAATTTTGATTTATACACGAAGTTAAAGTTTTCGTACATAAATCAATAGGGCATTTATAAGTGATAATTTTTGTAGAGCCAAACACAAGAAAACGTGAAACCTTGAAAAATAAATCTTCTAAGAATTGTTGAATTGATTACTTATGCCCTAAATTATTTGGAAAAATTACTACCCGTATTGGTCTTCTCAGTTTTCTGCGTACATTCATAATATGGACCTTGTATTGTTTGCAATTACCATTTTAAATATACAATGTTTGTCCTACATTGAAATCTAGAATATTGGACTAACATAACCAGTTGAGTTTTAAACTTCAGATGGAATACTACGGAAGTTCGACTTCAGAAAGTCTGGTAACGTTGAGTACTACGGGACTACCGCATCTCCTGAATACAACCTCAACGATGTTGTGTGTCCAGTCGCCGTCTACTGGGCCGTGAATGACAAAAGAACACCGATTCAGGTAAATAACTTCAGGTTTTGCGTAAAATATATCTATAAAAGATCAATTTTAACAATGAACTTTAATTTTGGGAGCGCCCTCCCCAGTCTTAAAATGTTGAAAAATAAAAATCCGATTCCATGCACTGTGGAATTTATACTCTACGGTGTATCACACAGTACAGTATAAAGACGTGACTTTGCTTCTCCCTGTCACGTCTACTGGTAATCACATGGCGAGGGTTTCAGGCTAACCCAACCACATGACAAGCTTCAGAATTTAAATTCAGTGTTATTTCATTTTTTTTAAATAAGGTCACTGTGATTAAAACCACGGCCGCTGCTTGCTCTTATGGTATCAGCATATCAATGCCCTTCGAAATTTCATTTTTGTTGTCATTAGAGAAGGGAATTTTTCTTAATTGCCGTTTGTCTGAAGCACGCACATGAAGCACAGTAATGTGGCAGGCTCGATTCCTCTAAGCTGAAGGCAGTTTTCTGTTCACGTAGCTCAATGTTCGCTTGCGTCCACCGTAGCAATCTAAGTCAAGGGTTGGTTCCGAGAATACGGAACTAATTCTTTCCGAATCTACAATTATTTTATGTCACCTGTGAGAATTCAATTGTGATCGCCAGAGTGTTTGGAATAGAAACTTAATTTAGCTCGGTATGTGCCAGAAACTTTCAGTGAACAGCAAGTTTGGGTAAGTAATAATACTCGTATCTTGAAAATGAGTATTCTATGTATATTGAATAGAATATCATTAATATTATGGCTGAAAACACATTTACTGGAGAAAATTGACTCGTTAAATACATATTTTGCCTCCGACATTAAATAGAATTACTGAAATGAAATTGATTTGTGGAAGATTTTACATGTCACATTTATTATTCGTAGTGGTAACTTCCTTCAGATTTCATCCCATGCCTAACAGTTTTATAAACCAACCAATAAAATTGACAGCAAATAATAACTTTCTATTTTCCTTTCAGGACGTGAAACGGATTTCAAAGCAGATCCCAAACGTCGTAAAAGTTCATCAAATCGAGAGCAAGTCTTTCAATCATCTTGATTTCATCTTTGCTGAACAAGCCACAAACCTTTTGTACGACCACGTAATTGGCTTGTTGGATGAGTACAAACAGCCTCTTCAAGTTCTGTGATATTTTCATGTTTTTAAAGTAAGCGCAAAATAGTTTTTTAAGGTAAATTTAGAGAATTTTTAAATATTTTGAAATAGTTTTCTTCATAATTTTGTTGTTATCAAATACTCGTAGGTAGCCCTCGATGTGCTCGGTAAATTTCAGTTGCATTGGAAAAAAACAGGAAATGAACCAAACATTTCCAACTATAGCACGAAAGAAACAACGATAAAAGAAACACCTAACATAAACTTAAGCGCCATTCTTTTAGCGATTGTGAGAGTCATTCTTTCAGCGGTTGTAAGTGGCATTCTTTTAGCGGTTTTGAGTGTCATTCCTAGTGAACGTCGGAAATCTTGATGTATCTTAAAAACACGCAGCCTCCAGCTCTGATGGATTTCCCTCCATCAATCCAATTCACTTCACTTATATACTAAGGATATTTACTAAAGATATATTCCTGAAGGCACAAGATCAAAATAATGTGGTACATATCGCCGAGTATCTTCAATACACGAGAGATGTTTCTTGACGTTCATGTTGGATGCCATTCAATATATTTCTCAACTCAATTATGGCACTGATGTGATTTAATTTCTTTGCATTTTCTTGCAGAGTGCCAGTGACAATCATGGAAGGATTCGGAAAGTATTTGAGAGGCTTTCAGAAAATATTGTAGGAAATGGTGGAGTATCTTTTCACCAAACCTACGTTCTGGGAGCTAACGTACACAACTCAACGTGGTGCTGCAATCTTAGTAACGCCTACTTTCTAATCCCACTTGAGAGAATAGTAACAATATTAATAATTCGACTTGAGAAATAGAGGCATTAATACTGTAGTTTGTGTGTATGCATAGTAAAACTGCTTCACGGGAAATGTTTTTGTACTTATGTAAGTGGGCAGAAACGTACCCAATGGACTTTTGTACATACATGTACAGGGTTTCCCAACGATATGTATGTATGTATACATAATCATGTAATTACATTTGAAGTCCTACACGTTATAATAAATTGGGTAACAACGTATTCTGAATACAAAATTGTAAAGGGCTGTAGTTTGAATACTACTGGTGCTAAAAAGCTGGGACAGGTGTCATTCAAAGGAGCAAAATCTGAAGTTTTATTTTGGAGTCCGAATACATTGTTACCTACCTATCTCAAACATAGAACTTCAAATGTAAATTCGTGATTATGCATACATTGTTGGGGAACACTGCATAAACTGTAAAAGACCAAACGGGCTTTTGTACTTGTATAAGCTGTAATATACCAGATGAGTTTTTGTACTTGTATGAACAGTAACGTACGAAGTGGCTTTTGTATTTGTATAAGCAGTAACATACCAACGAGCTTCATGTGCGTTTGTGTTTAGAAGCGCAATTAGGACCAAACGTGATAATTTTGTCAGCGCTATATGGAGTTTTAGTTGGTACAAAAGGCTGGCATTATTCTTTAAATAAAAACGTCAGGTTAATGTACAGAATCATTGTTTCTGCTATGTATATCAGAATAAATTAGACCCATCATATTTGTAAGGTCGAAGGGAGATTCGCAGATGTGAGTCTATGAGGTTAAAAACAACTCATAAATTGCATTACATACCTATATGCATAGTGCTTAAATTTTTTATGAATTTTTAATTTGTTTGTGTAGGGTGCAATAAACATTTTTTTGTTAATGTCCGTGGAAGTTGTTTTTACGGGTTTTTCACTTCTATAGGTACGTTCTTAAAAATATTAATGGCTGTTCCTCATTATAGAAAGAGGAAAAAATACCGTTCATGCTAGTCCTTCCTTTCTGTTTTTCCTGATGTAAGTACATCATTAACGCCTTTTATCGTGTGACGAATACGCTTTTTATTGTTATAAAATAGTCGACAATTCTTGCTTCGCCGATTGGTAACAATAATGTCGATTTCTGTTCATTGTTTTCCTTTTCTTGGCGTATGTTAATTCTCCTGTTATTCAACCTGGTGTATTTTCATCCATGGAATATAATCTCATCAATTTTCAAAACTTCTCTGTTTGCAGCGATGGCTGTTTTTACTGATAGAACTCAAACTATCAAAAAAGTCACCACCGATGAAGGAACTCCAATTATCGAAAATTGGTTACCGAGCGAAAACGTGTTGTTGGAAAACCTATTCTAGTACAAACTCATTTTCCATTCAAATTGATAAGAGAGAACATTGATTTCTGACAAAAATTTCAAAGTTTGAGTTGACAATCGATGAGCTAAATTTTGATCTGGAAGGTGGATTTCTTTTATATCTTTCCTCAGTTGTTCGAATTAAAATGAAAAATGTCAATCTCTGTCGAAGAACTGGCTTCCTCTTTCAGACATGGCCGCCTTTTTTTCCTGGAGCTCATGGGGAAAAAATGATAATCTTAATGTTGGTGTTTAATTGTGAACTTTAGTAACTCAATGGATCGAAGTCACAATTAGGTGTTATTGTTTAAATTATATTTTATAAAAAATGTGATACATGCAATCGCCTTGTTCGTACACAAATCAGATTATGGAGCGCTTAGGAGACTTGAATAAGAAGTTTTGATCTGTTATTACATGTATGAACTTGTTTTAATTCGAATTTTCTTCACAAAATTTTCAGCTTTTTTATTTAGAGGAAAAGTAGCAGCGAAAGAAAAATCAACTTGTTAAGTGAACATGTTTAACCTTCTTGATAAATTTAACTCATGCATTGTGCTGTCAATGCTATAGATTTCACTTTGAAATAGATCCAAGAAATAGAGATAAAGAATTAATTTCCCAAATGCTTTCCGGAATCTTAATGCCAGAATGCTTTCCTGATTGTGCACTAACTGTTTCTGCCCAGAGTGAGTACTCAGTTCCGTAATGTTACTAATGCACCAATATCAACTCCAATTAAATTAAAATTTTGAATGACTAAACGGAAAAACATTCAAATTAAGTTTGTGACAATGGAAATTTTTGCTCGCTTGAATTGACTAACAAAAAATCAAAAACTATGAGAGAATTCCACCCTGCAGGACTGAGTAATTATATATTACTTATAAATTTCTTATAAGTAGGGTACTTGTAAAAAAAATTATTTTTCGTATAAGAGCTGAAAAAATGTATAGTTCGTTATGCTTTTATGCTAAAATTATTAGAAAAGTTGCTATACTATGTGCATTTGAGATCTTTGCACTAAATTTTGTATTAATGTGTGTTATAGTAATGAGAATATTTATATTTTACTGGATATAAGGAAGTGTATTCAACACATCGAGAGGGTCTTGAGAAAAATCAATGTGTTAAAATCAATTTTTGAAATTAAATTTTCTCCCTCTAATTTGCTACAGATATATTTTGTAGCTCCTTTGAGCATTTCTGAGATAAATTTACCAGCGTCCTAGATCTTCATTCACATTTTTATTTATTTGATGAGGGCGGAGTCAATTAAGAACTTTTCTCTTCTACACGTCAGACATAAAGGCTTGTTCTTTTGTTAAGCTGTTCATCAGAAAAATACACGGGGGAGTAATGAGAGTAAACTCATTTACTTGGGAAAGTAATAGTCAGAAAATGTGATAGAGATCATTAAAGCCAGGGCTGTATTCGGAAACACCGGTAAAGTTTTGACTGTGAAATACCTTGTCTCATTTCACAAATGTTCTTGATTCACAAATCCAAAACAACAATCCTTTTAAGCTCCGTCTCCATTTAATGTTCTCGTTTTCTAACTCTGAAAGAGAAACACTCAAGATCGCATTAATTTCTTCTCCAGCGACCTTATTGTAGTCGCACTCTGCGGAGATATACTTAACCCTTCACGCAACACTCATTGTCTAAGTAATTCAGCCTGGAACAAACGTAATCGCTGAGAGATGATGTGTCATTGAGTCTTTTTTTCATCGCAATGTTTGAGGATTAATCTTTGTAGCGTTTGATGATGCTTCCTTTATAGCGGTGCGTTGTGTAGCATACACAAAGAAACTTCATTCCATTTAGGTACACGTGAAGTATGCATACAATTTGTTAATGCTAACATTTTATGACTAGTGATCATACTTCCAGCCACTGTTCCCGACCATCTTGTGACGTGAGGTAGAGGCTCGTATGATCTCGTTGCGATGATCTGAAAGTTTGAGGAAATAGTCAATTTAAGTCAGTCAGTCTGTCAGCTTACCTGGTGTCTGTGTAAAAAGCAGAGAAAATTCGAGAGCTGCATGGGGATTCGAACCCTCGAAACTAGGCTCCTGGCAGCACAGAGCCTAGATCACTAACCACTCGTAATAGAAGATGAATGATGGTGTAACTGAACGAATGATGGTGTAACTGAACGAATGATGGTGTAACTGAATGATGAATGATGGTGTAACTGAACGAATGATGGTGTAACTGAATGATGAATGATGGTGTAACTGAACGAATGATGGTGTAACTGAATGATGAATGATGGTGTAACTCATCTAGCGGTTTATTCATTGAAATTGTTGTTGAATTATCTTCTTTGATTATCCTTAAACCGCAGATTGTATGAAGCTACATTGGATACTTTTATGATGCGAATTAAACACGTCAACGATGCATTTCAGATCAGAAGAATTCTAAATCAATATTGAACACGTTCTCCACGAACCCAACATTAGTGTCGCAATCTTATATACATTATTTTTTTAGTGTAACGTTTTGTTTCAAATAGATGCAGATAATTCGCACTCAACTTCATTTCCCTTAGTCAAATATTGTGAAATGAACTTCGAAATTAATAGGCGATAAGGTTAAATGTAGGTGTTGAAGTCGAACGAACGCTTATGTGTAGCAGTAATACTGACACCAAACACCTGGCGGAGAAATTTTGGGAACAACTCAGTTGGCTGTGAAGAAAAAGAATTCGTGAATGAAATCGTTGGTTGTTGCCTATCATTCCAGCGAAATAAAAAGGATGCACTTTTCAGTTCTGTGAATCCCAGATGCATTGCTGGGGAATAAACTACCCACCCCAGTCTCTAATATCGTTCAGACATTGAACAATTTCTAGGTAAATATGACACGTCAATTGTAGTCTCAACTGTAGCAAACATATATAGTAAACAAAAAATAAGGTAAATAGTATATGCTTTAAAATTGTTTAGTAGAATCGAAACAATAATCATCACTACCCATATGCCACATCGCATTTGTAGATTACAATTTAATAATATATCCTTAATATCGGTTCATGTTCTTCAAACATTATATAAATTTTTGGAAAACCGGGAAACTCATGTTAAATTTAGTGAAAAACTTCCGCTGTCGTCCAGACCTTTCCCTCCACTGCTAGCTAAACTGCCGGCTTTCAAATCTCTGAATTGTTGCCCCGAGATTTGATGGGTTTGCATCAAAAACATCAAGCATTTCACTTTTCTGCGCCAAAATTTGGCCTTCATCAAAGTGATTTCTTCCCTTCCCCAGTTTGATGTCTACATTTTTTTAACGCTTGCCCATAGATTTAGTGTAATTCCTTTAACCAAAATGCATCCTACTAGCGAACTTCAGTATAAAGGATTTAAATAGAATACTTGTACAACCACCTGTAAAATCTAAATTAGAAATTTGAATAATAAACGGGGTTGTTTTGGCTTCTTTCAAATGCACGTGTGTCTCTGTAAATGTGTGTACAGAAAGTTATCAAATTATTGAGTCTTCGTCTTTGTGTTTCACAAACACGATCTCTTATTTCTATTTTCCGGCAGCATTCGGTTCTTATAGCATAATCTTAATGATAAAGTGCTAATGTTGGTAAATGTTCCGTAAGAGCATGCAGATGTGAAGCCTTAGAAATTTGTATCTATTAAGACTTTATTTTAGTTGTACGGATACTAGAAACTTGATAACTGGTGGCATGTTCAACTCACAGATACCGTGTTAAAACCTTTCTTTTAAGTGTGACTTTTTATTTTATGAAATACAATGAAGTTTTCAGTTAATTACGCGTACAGTAACTTCGGTTTTACCTCTTTTCTCCTCCTCCTGACGTGTGACAGGCTAGCCAATTAAAAATCTCACAAATATTCCCCCTGATTCGGATATTTAATTATTTGTTTATTTTCAATTCTGATTATCGTAGCTTAATCGTAAGCATTGTTCTCATATCATCTACTACATAATATCTACTACATAAGGACTTTATAGCATGGCATTTATAACTAAATTTTGTATCTTAATTCATATGTCTACTCGATTGTAAATATATCGTTTTCTACTAATTCGTTTTCCTTTTTCTTAGTGGTTGCTTTTGGCTGCTCGTAGGTCTCCCATACCTGAGCTTGTTACTTGTGTTGTCATACGAAGAGTAAGAGGCTTATGTCTGTGGTGTGTGCGTTTGGTGTGAACTTTACCCTCCTGGTCATGCATATTCTCTACGTTACTTATGACAAGGTAAATATTATAAGTTGAATATTTTGACGAGGTAAATATTATGATGAAGTAAATATTGCTACAAGGTGAAAGTTATAACTAGGTAAATGTTTGGATTGGGTAAATGTTCTGACAAGAAATTTACATGTTATGACAAGATATGTAAGCGTTATGGCAAGGCATGTAAATGTTATGGTAAAGTAAATGTTATAAGGTAAATGATGCGCATTCCGAACACTTTATTCTCGATATTTGTTCAACTGTTTTAATTAATTTGCTTATGAAGGGAAGTACCATTTGAACTCAAGGTAATCTTGAGATTTTCTGCTTATAAAGAGTCCTGTCTTCCATTTTCTTTTGAGAGTCATGAGTATGTAATGGAGTATGATGGTCGGTATGTGTATAACACGCACATTAGTTTCATCGTCCCTTTTGAAGTACTGTAGACTTCACACATCTGCAAGTACCTAAAAGTCTTTTTCAAGAAGTTCAATTCTTGTAAGGGTTTTTTATGATTCCAGAAAATTTTTATCAAACTTAGATTTATCATTTTCACGAGATACTTTTTATCTATAATTCAATATTTTTATTATTCAAATAATCCTAAAATTAAACTCTGTAAATAAAAGCACAGTTGACATCTTAGACTCCAAATAATATTGTTTAAATTTCATTGTTTGACAGGGTTGACAGGGAGACTGAGATCTCGACGACTATGTGTTGTGATCATAACTTTTACTGCATTAACCCTTGAAGCTCTGTTTTGAGTTACATTACAAGTAAACTTAACTCGTTTACAATTAAACGTAACTAGCTTAGTCGCATTCGGCAACTTTTCCAGTGCAAAGACTTTGTCAAATAAGGTGCGAAAATTTGCCGTTAGGAAATTAGCAGTGAAAATGGTGATTGGACAATTGGGGTCTGTTGCTCGGAAGTCCTCTTCTCACTCCCTGTAATCTGGTGTTGTGTACCCGCAAACTGTATTTTCTTCATGTTATCAACATCACAACCACTACATTTGGGGAATCAACGCTCAAGTGTGACAAAAAATAAAAAATAAATGTGACATGTCCTATTTTTAAACTGAACTTATGTACTCAGAAATCTTTATTCTAACCAAACATATACGTTTTAGCGTCTCCTATTGGTTAGAACTATGCCTTGATTCGTTGTTCGTAAACCGAAACAAGCTTGGTACCAGACTTCAATTAATTTGTGTGAACTATTGGAAAAATTCAGTACATGTGCCCTGAGAAGGCATGTTGAGGTTAGGTAATGCATTGCGCTGGAGGGAGAATTTATAGATCTAACATATGAGCAGCTCGACATTTTTAGTGTTAGGTAAAATTGTCGATACTGCTGATGCTTAAAAATACTTACAATCTCAAAGAAAATTAACGTGAATGAAGTAAGTTGATTTCAATTACCAATGCACGTACGCTCTGTGACAATACTGTGTATGATGAAAGAAGGTAAAAACATAGGCTCTTCAAGAAATGTATACATGGGTAGATGGATTAAGTTCATAATGCACAATGACGTACATACCTATCCTCAAAGCATAATTTCGTTCATGAAAGTTGTTCCGTGAGGGAAAACTAGTTTCTCAGTGTATATAAATAGTTTAATACACGCAATTTCATATGCTAGGTCTGAAACATTCATACTTCTGTGCAATATGGATAACGAAGTGTGTGTGACCATATATCAGCAGGAAACGGGTCGGAAAGCCACAGTGCATTTATATGCATTTAGATTTTGATAAATAGACGTGTATTAATGAACAAAATCCAGGTGAAAAATTTGACTGACAATTACAAACAAGGTTCAAATTAAGCCATTCAGTATCAACACATGCATCAATCATAATAATTTTATTATTGAGCGGGTCCTGTATTATTTATTGGAGCATGTCTGGTAATATATATTAGGGTTCAGTTATAATACAACGTAGCTACTCAGACGTTTTATTTCCATGTACAATAAAGTTTTAAAACAAGTGAGCTGACACTTATGTCGGTGAGCTGAGACTTGTAACGTCGGTGAGCTGACACTTGTAACGTCGGTGAGCTGACACTTGCAACGTCGGTGAGCTGACACTTGCAACGTCGGT
>VCRD01002509.1:0-44742 GCA_006783055.1 Trinorchestia longiramus | reverse complement strand
CAAACTAAGAGACATTTAAATGATGCAAGGAGCTGATTACACAAATATTATTTTAGTCTCTAAACTAGCAAGAGATTAAGTGACAGTATTCCTCCCGGGGAAATGAATAGAATATTTTCGTTCATTTTTGAACTGTTCAAAAGCAGCATCGTACCGGAAAATTTGACCATCTCGTAAGGTGTAGAAGTTCCATTGAAGCTTTCATTAAAGTCGTATTCTGCTAGCTCTTTGAAGAGCACTGTTTTTATTTACTTATTAGCAATATTATTTCATTATTAATACACATTTTACGTGACCTAGCTTTTATTTACTTTCCAGTCACAAGTGCAAACAATGCTTTTTTGTTGATAAATTTTCAAAAAAACGACGTGAACTTGTGAAACGTTTGTTCCCTTTGAAAAAAAAATCAATAAAATTAAATTGTTTGAGTCGCAATCATGCTCAAAAAATTCAGCACGTAATCGTAGTCAAAAAAAAGCTCGTTTGTTGTTAGTAAATTTTGGCTGTTTTTTTTGTTGTTCTTAGAAATGAAAAAAAAATTTCGTAAGGTCAAATTTTCCCCTTATTTTGTACGAATTGGATGATTTCGTAAAACTATTGGGCCTTGCAGACTTGCACTGAAGTTCTGAAATAAGTTTTAACCATCTGAAATTGATAAAGTTTACTTCACTGCACGCTGTTGAAAGAACTTGCATCAAATGTCTCTCGTGAAGAATTCTTTATTGGTTGATGACCGAACTTGAGGCATTTCAAAACTGATGCAACTCAACGTATGAGCTAAAGATCATCTTTCAAAAACAACGCAAGAATTTTTTCTTGACCTGCGGATTGATATTTGACAATACACCGCTCATAGTAGCATCAATCCCCTCGGAGATTAAATCCCCACGTATTTTTATGTAACAAAGCTCACTTCATAGAGCACTGCCAAACGTAAAGCTCTTTCAACCACGCCAGAAAAGATTGGCCACGAAGATTATTCCCTCCAAACCCGCAGGTTAAGCTCCGTTTACAGTTCTATGGACTGCGCCTCCTATTTTGGCATCCTCGTGATGTAGCACTAAAACATGGGGCGTGCCAAATGTAGTTTCAAACCAATTTCAGCTGTACCAATTGTTAGCACCTTACTAATGATAGTGTTTTACCAACTTGAGTTATTCCCTGCTGTGATATTTCAGTGCATGTCATGCACGATTTTTATTAAAATAAACCCTCGAAAATGTTAGTATCAGCATTAGAAATGCTTTCTGTCTACATCTGTTGCTGAGAACAGACACCGAGATTGGCACTCACAACATGCCTCAAACTGAGGATGTAGCACTGCAGCCATGTTTTGGCACGAGGGAGGCCGTAAAGAGCTTGCTAGGTAGCTCGGCTGGTCATAAAGATACTGGTTCAGTGGCACCTAAGCTGCTCTGCGCTGCTCAGTAATACATGACGCTCTCTCAGCGTAATACATGAAGTTTTCTAAATTTTAATTTTTGGCATTGCTGGACCTGGAGTTGCAGTGATGCTTCAGCTTTGATGCTAGACCAGAGCACAGTGATGCTTCAGCTTTGATGCTAGACTAGAACGGAGTGATGCTTCAGCTTTGATGCTTGACCAGAGCACAGTGATGCTTCAGCTTCGATGTTTGGCTAAAGGACAATGATGCTTCAGCTTTGATGCTAGACCAGAACGGTGTGATGCTTCAGCTTTGATGCTAAACCAGACTACATTGATGCTTCAGCTTTGATGCTAGTCCAGAGCATCTTGGTTTAGAATAACTTCACTGACCTCACCAACCTTTATCAAAGATCACTAACCTGCCTGACATTTCAGGAGTAAGATATTACTGAAATTAACCTTTTGTATACTACGGGGACACTTCAGTCTCGCCTCATTTTATTCTTTGAGCTATTATGCAATGTATAATCCTTAGCTGGATACTCAGATGCCCCTTTTCTGTAAACCGTTTTACTTAACATAGTACTGAATTTTTTCACATTCGTATCTAAGTATACAGAACACAGTTGGCACGGTTGAAACGGTTTTAAGAAGATCTTATAGGTTAGGCTTAGCAGTTAAGGAGTTATGCATGAAGATTTTAGATATGATCAAAGTTTCGTGTCAAACTACACTTCAGATATTAAGCATAGAAGCAAACATATTGCGAATATCAAAATAGTTTTTCAATTACACGTTTAAAAATAACTTAAAATTTCAAATCGACATAATTTCGGCTTGCTTTGCTCCGAAACCAATTTTAAAAAAGCAATACAGTTATTGCAGTAGTGAATTTATTTTGAAGCTCAATAAAAAATTGTTTGAAATTTTCGGGGTTTATGATATAAGCAAAACTTCAAGTTCATTTGTTTTGTAGCTTCAGGGGTAGTCAAGCATGAGGATTTGTATACGTTCTGATATTATTTTTCAAAGCTTGTGTGTAAACTTGCCTATTTTTGATATCTTCTTTACCATAGATCAACTAGTGAACATGCAATTTGAGCAAAGTGGTGACCCGGAATAATGTGTCAAGAAGGGTTTTACCAAATTAATAAATACAAAGTGGTTTCAATGGAGGAGTTACGAGCCTGGAAAAAATGATAAAATCTTGGTGGATTTGTCAAGTCAGTTGCGTGATACCTCGGTCCTTTCAGCCGAGAACTTGAAAGAAAGAGAACTTTTATATCATCTAACTTCAAATCTAAACGCATTAAAGACTTCCTGAGGAACCTTTCTGGAATGAATCTGACAGTAGGCACTAAGTGCCTCACGTATACTGACGCTATCAGCACAATTCTTAAATTTCTCGGAAGCTTGTGAAGAACGATAAAACCCAAAGGAAAACTACTGAAAAGGAAGATTATAGCCCCATTGTAGCTCAGGCGCATCCAAAAAGTGCCATATCTCGACATGCATTAGTCTTTTGCAGCTCACCACTGCGTAAATTCGGTGTGTCAATATTAATACTCCATCCGGTCGGAAAAAGACGGGGCATGCAAAGTTTGATGTTGTTCGGAAATATTTGGTGCTGAATTTTTTTGATTTAACGCCTACGCTTTATTTTTGGCCGTATAGATTATAGTTTTGAAAAAGTACGCGAAATAAAAAGTGTAAAATCAATCTATCAAATGTTTTCTGCAACATTAGAGCAGGAATGTTTTCCCGACTGTGCACCAACTGTTTCCGACCAGAAGGAGTCAAACATTAATAATTTTACCCTACTGGTCAAAATTGCATCGCTGAGGCCGTGAAAACAAAAGGTTTTTTTCGTGGCGTTCATTATTTTTCCCTTTCTTTGATCCCGACTCGACAGCTCACTAGTAATACCTACAGAGTTAACAAAGGTGAAAAACCATAAGTGCCGAGTTTCAATTTTTTTAATTTGATATACAGGAAGTAATTCTTATATGGTAGAGGCTTGCACAGCTTCTGACAGCTGTTTCTAACAGTTGTGCACGTTGCTTCTCCACTGAACATTTTAGTTTAAAGCCAAGTTAAACCACAGCCATTTATGAAGTACTATTTATCAATGCAATTGTACCTCAGTCGTGGGAAATACTTGTTACATTATTCTTCTATCGTTATTCACACACCTAAAATCTGGGAAAAAGTGGAATACAGTATTCATGCAGGCAAAAAAAATCACTTACTGGATTTAACTATTTATTGTTGCTAATTTCGTACAGTTGATTCGGAAATAAACTAATTCGTAGTAAGGTTTATATGAAAAAAATGTAAAATTAATGAAGCCATACAAGAGTTTTTTACTGATGACTGTACAATGATGTAAACAAAATAGGATTATCGTGATTTTGATACTATGCAAATTGCAAAATTTTGTGTTACAGATCATCAGAACTTCATGGCGAACACTGACATTTGGACGAATGGTGAACACTGACGTTTCCACCAACGGCAAACACTGACTGAAGTTTTCACCAACAGCAAACACTGACTGAAGTTTCCACCAACGGCAAACACTGACTGAAGTTTCCACCAACGGCAAACACTGACTGAAGTTTCCACCAACGCCAAACACTGACTGAAGTTTCCACCAACGGCAAACACTGACTGAAGTCTCCACCAACGGCAAACATTGACTGAAGTTTCCACCAACGGCAAACACTGACTGAAGTTTCCACCAACGGCAAACACTGGCTGAAGTTTCCGCCAACGGTAAACCTTGAAGTTTCCACTTCAAATCCACCGGCATTTTGAGGAACGCTTTCACCGCTGCGTAGATGCTGATGCCTTCAAGGTGAGTTTAGTCAAACAGACATCTGTGTAGTGTAATTTTAAGATACGTTACGCTAACATCATACCAAACAATAGATTCTGCTTCTTCTGCCTCTCTATTACCCGGAAAAAAGTGCATGCAAGTTGAGTAGCATTGCTAAATAATTATTGTAACCTAATCATTCCGTTACTGGTGATTAAAAATCCTTTTTTCTTTATGGCCAGGGCAGTGTTGAGACGAGGCTTCTCTAGCAATGCTTTCATGGCTTAATCTGCTGATGCATGTCGTACACAATATTTACACTAATAAACTCCACGTACATTGGTCATACATGTTCAGTTTTTGTTTGTTAAATGGAATGTTTGCAATGACTCGTTGAATATATTCCTGGGTATACTCGTGGAAAATGATTAAATTACCTCTTTATTTTGTGAGAAATACGGGATGTTAATAGTGTACATTTTTACGTACGTTATGCATTAATGGGCTAACTCACTATCATCTGAGGGCGGTAAACAATATTTTGATTCATCAACTCCTACTTCTCTCATGTGACTACGAACTATCTCAGGGACGGGCAAAAATGCAACAGATGTGCCTTTCAGTTTTCTATGGGCGACTACATTGGAATTCATCAAACTTTCTGCAGCTGAGGCAGGTTCAGATCTGCTTCCGTAAGGTTTATATGCCGCATCACTTTGCGATGCTGATGCAGGTGTTTGGTTTTGATTAATCCCTGGCTGCGTTATTGATTCTTGGGTGGGAGGAGCAGAGGTTCTAGATTGGTTTCGAGTCGACAACGAGAGATGCGGAGGTTCAAAGTGGGATTCATTTTCAGAAAAGTTTCTAATTATTCCAGTTTCTGGTACGGTTGGGAAACTCATTTTATTTACAACTTCCCTGGATGGTTTTACAGACTCAGCACTTTTGCCTTGCTTTATATCAATAGATTTATTATTTTCAAAACTCAGAAGTGGTTCGAAATGATTTGCAAAATGCATACGGGGAAGAGATTCATTTTTTACAGTTTCGCTTTCAGATTTCGTGGGTTCATCTGTCGAACTGGTAGAAGAAGAATTGTGCAAATGCTTATTATTGTTCCTCAGATGAGTTTTCTTAACATACCGTTTAATGGCTGGGATCAAACTAGATTCCTTTGATAAATTCGTAATATCCTTCGAAGTTGGAGCGAAGGAAGCTTCAGAACTACTAGAACTTTCATCAGAAGGGATGGGTTTTTTTAATTCTTCCTTTCCCAATGAAGTTAACCTACGCTTCAGAGTAACCAAAAGGTCTTCTTCTATCATTTTGATTTGAGATGTAAGTGATTTTTGTTCTTTGCGTTGTTGCCTTTCCCTGGAATTCGTACTCCATGTATCAGTTGATGTGTCTTTAGGGGACGTTGAGTCGTCTGTTTCTGCCGTCGTGGATGAAATTTCACTAGCCTCCGACCCCGAACTGCTAGTTTTTTCTGGTTCAGAATCAATTTCGTAAGAGTCTGCACTCTTCGAATCTTCCGTATAGTCTGTGTTATCTGAATCGGAAACTTCTAAAGTCAATTGCCTTTCCTTTTGTGCGTATCTGATTGTGTCGATTCTGGTACTCATTTTCTGTGAAAATTCTTCATTTGCGTGGTTTTCATCCCTTAGCATTCTCAAGTTATTTTCATTGTTTTCCTTAACAGTAAGAAATACTGTTGGCTTCTTAACTTCATTAACATCTTTTATTGTCAATGCAGAATTATTGCTAGTGTCTCTGCTCCCAATTCTCATATGCGAGGGCTCTTTTTCAGTTTCGTAAGTGGTATTTGCTTGTGACGAAATTTCGGATGGAATTTCGACGAGAGCGCTATCTCCCAATTGAGAATTTTCATCCATTACTTTAACTGACCCAGTAGAAAATGAAATTATACTTTGAGACTTGTTAATGTTAGAAAGTTGTTGAGGTGTGACACGTGGGGATGTTGCATTAGTGGCATTTTCGTTTTTACTCTCGGGTACTGGATTTAGCAAAGGCATCTGCTCTACCATTCTTTCATTTGTAGAGTTACTGAGCAACCTTTGAGGAGCGTCCTCCCTCTGCACCAGCCCAGCTTGAGATCTTGGATCAGTTTCTCGAACAGAATCAATTTTGAAGTTTTTTTTTATTTCACTTTGCCCCGGAACTACATGGTGTGGAGTAGCGCCTTGTTGAGCATAATGCATGTATTGTAAATATTGTTGAGACGTCATCGGCTGTGGGGGTTCTTGAAGATGAACTGGAAAGGAATTATGACCTTCGTTCGAAGGCATCATTTGGAAAAATTCTGGGCGAAAGCCTGGTTGAGATTGAGGGTTCCCGTTGTGGGGAGGAACAAATGGCTGAGGAAAATTTTGCTGCAAGTGAGCATTGGGGTATGATGCTAGATTGGCAACAGACCTGTTCATGGGTCTCTGATGTACGTGAGCAACGTTATTGTGGTTGTTCATGTTAGGGATGGGGTGTGCTAACCCAGTTGCAGCTGCAGCCTCTATAAGCGGAATTCCTCCTGCCAGATCGTTCATAGGAATTCTGACTTCCCCCGGTCGTTCAGATAACACGTCTACAGATCTACTTGCAAGCCGTGCTTTGGAACAGTGCAATACTTTTAGGTCCAGGTTAGTATTCTGCGCTCTCAGAAGGTTATTCCTAGCTGTATCCAGGTGAGCGTGCTTGGTTTGGGGGTTAAGCTCGCCCTCGGCTAGTTTCAAGGAAAGTTCGACCTGCTGAATGGATGATCTCAGTTTTTCCTTGGTAGTCGTTTCGAGCATCTCCGTGGACGCTAGCCAGTTCATCTCGATGCTGTCTGTGGGGCCGGTGACAGCCCATCCAGAGGGAGAAACGTTGGCTGTTAGGGGAGTTGAGGATGATATCGGGACAACATGGCTGCCTCCAGATGTGTGTGGTGGAGCCCCTCTGGAAGCTGCGAGCTTTTCGGCCTGGAAAATAAGATCCTGATAGAAATCAATCAAGAACATCACGGGTACAGTTTCGCACAGCGCAATTTTGCAGAAAGTGAAGCAAATACCACACATATTGAAAATGTGATGAGACCATAACTCTTGCAGTCAATAAAGACCTTTGGTAAGAAAATACATGAAGACTGTGCATGATAACTAAATGTCTGTACCTCAATCTTATTACGTTGTTGAGCTTAGAGTTTGTAAGACCGGCTCATAACTGACTTTTTAGGGCTTACTCAGAGGTTCCTTTATGGGGGCTAACTCAGATGTGACTTTTTAGGGCTAACTCTGAGGGGACTTTTTAGAGTTAACTCATAGGTTCCTTTTTAGGGTTAACTCATAGGTGACTTTTGAGGGCTGACTCATAGGTTCCTATTTAGGGCTTACTCAGAGGTGACTTCTGAGGGCTTACTCAGAAGTGATCTTTTAGGGCTGACGCAATGGTGACTTTAGGACTGACTCAGACATGACTTTTTAGGGCTGACTCGTACCTCAATTTTTAGGACTGACTCGGGGCGAAGTTATTTAAGATTAGCTGACTAGGTGGAATACATAAGCCTGATACAAAGTTTCACTCATAACTTCAATAAAGTACCGAGAGAACACAAAATCAGTGTAAAGTTTTAAAATTACATAAATTTAATGAACAGGGTATCAGAAAGAGAAATAAATGTTTCTAGTTGTCTGAAAATAATAAATTGGGAAGTGAGATTTTTGATAAGTTCTTTATTCTAAGAATTTGCAACGGATAATATACGTCTTTGAGTATTATATTTATTGCATATATACACATACATCATTATTCATTCAGACGCTGTGAAATGTGAAATATCAGACAATTTCAGCCATCAGGCACGCTGCTGTCAGCCATCAGGCACGCTGCTGTCAGCCATCAGGCACGCTGCTGTCAGCCATCAGGCACGCTACTGTCAGCCATCAGGCACGCTGCTGTCAGCCATCAGGCGCGCTACTGTCAGCCATCAGGCGCGCTGCTGTCAGCCATCAGGCGCGCTGCTGTCAGCCATCAGGCGCGCTGCTGTCAGCCATCAGGCGCGCTGCTGTCAGCCATCAGGCACGCTGCTGTCAGCCATCAGGCACGCTGCTGTCAGCCATCAGGCACGCTGCTGTCAGCCATCAGGCGCGCTGCTGTCAGCCATCAGGCGCGCTGCTGTCAGCCATCAGGCGCGCTGCTGTCAGCCATCAGGCGCGCTGCTGTCAGCCATCAGGCGCGCTGCTGTCAGCCATCAGGCACGCTGCTGTCAGCCATCAGGCACGCTGCTGTCAGCCATCAGGCACGCTGCTGTCAGCCATCAGGCACGCTGCTGTCAGCCATCAGGTGCGCTGCTGTCAGCCATCAGGCGCGCTGCTGTCAGGCATCGGGCGCGCTGCTGTCAGGCATCGGGCGCGCTGCTGTCAGGCATCAGGCACGCTGCTGTCAGCCATCGGGCGCGCTGCTGTCAGGCATCAGGCACGCTGCTGTCAGCCATCAGGCACGCTGCTGTCAGCCATCAGGCACGCTGCTGTCAGCGTATTCAAGTGACCTGAACTACATGAAGCTTCTCTCAAAAAACACCTCCTGCTGTGAATTTAAAAGCTGGCCAGGATTGGAAACCATTGTGACCTTTAAATTCTTGTTGGGGACCACAGGCGTCTGCACGGATTACTTATGGTTGTCGGGACAGAAATATTTACGACCCAGGATGAGAAATATTCACTATCCAGGTTGCGGCAAATATTCTCGACCCAGAATGAGAAATGTTCACTATCCAGATTGCGGCAAATGTTCTCGACCCAGAATGAGACAAGCATTTACGACCCAGAATGAGACAAGCATTTACGACCCAGAATGAGACAAGCATTTACGACCCAGAATGAGACAAGCATTCAAGGCCCACAATGATGTGATAAATATTCTCGGCCTAGAATGGAGGAACACAAATATTCATGGCCCATAATGGATAGAAATATTCATGTCCCAGGATGACGGGACACAAATATTCACGGCCTAAAATGGAATTACTACTTTAGTTAGCTTTTTTCTCTTCGAATACGTGGAACTTCGGAACTTTTTAGATCGAAGTTCTTATTTATCTTATACGTAACTCTCTTATTCAACTTTCCTGGATATGCATTTAACTTCTTTGATTCCCTTAGGAAGATTCATGACTAAGAAACATAAAGACTCTTTTATAAATTCTCTAGCAATTATTTTTGTACACTGCACATGCCAAATTTCTCAATTGTTTTTAAAAAAAGTATATTGAAACGTTTACCACTAAAACTTGTCATTCCATCTGAAGAATTTTCGTATTTTTTATTCTATGTTGGCGTGCAAAACGTGAAACAAAGTTAATGTTTATTTTTTATCTATATAGTGATAACTGAATTATTCAATTCTGTATTCATGTATAGAAGGTTTATAATCATATCCGATGAGCAACATTGTTGAAGTCATTTGTTGAAGCACAACTTTTTTTCTTTATACACTTAAAATCCGAATTTTTATTAGAAAAAGCAGAGTTTATATCATTGTCATTTCATTATTTGAAATCACTCGTTTTACATTGCTAGGATATTAGTATTAAAATTCATTATATTTACATTGATAATTATTGGTTCTAACATTTAAAGAGTGATAATTAGTGAATCAAATATCGAAGGCATGATGATGAATGATTTTAATGCCTGGAGAATTATGATTATTGATTCCAACATACAGGGAACGATCATTTTTACGAAGCCAATGATTATTATTAACTCCCACATCTAGAGAAAAATGATTAATTCTTAAAAGTTTAGGCAATGACATCAATTTACAGTACACTTTTAAGCGACAGCCTCTTGCGTGTAAAAATACGTGTAAAAATGCGTGTAAACCGTTCTGGAATTTCCAGCTACTTATTTGCTCATGATGATTTTTTTTTTGCAATATACAATTCACCTTGAACAGTTGAGAGCTATTTACAAGAATGTATCGAATAATTTTCAATTATTTTTTATTATTTTAAATTAAAAACGTCACCGTAAAAACGTCAATACAAGGTTGTTTGCCTTTGTTGCGGGCTGGTAGAAAGCATTGCTACCTTTTCAACTTTCGTAGTCTTAGGCAGACCAAATAAAAGTCTCTCCAGCACAAATTTTCTCTAGAAGCCAAGACCCGATCTTTTCAAACAGTTTTCATTGTGACCATCGTCTGGCTTCATAAGAACATGCTCAAGTCAGGCTATTTTGAACACGAAAGTATGCATATATATATACACACACCCATACGAGTGTTGCGTTACAGAGAGCCCTAATCGTTTTGAAAGTCTCCTGTCTACCTGAACCGAAGAAAAAAAAGGTCCCTTTGTTTCAGGCTTTAGTTCTACCTTAGCGTAGTGACTTAAGTCTGCTTGTGGGCAGTCGGTTCTGTGTCACCGGCACACAAAATGGAAAATGGAAAAAAATTCTTGAACCCACACGAAGAGTCATTAATAACTGCTTTCATTACGACACTGTCTCCGGAAGTTACATGTGAGGATGTGCTCCGTCATGTACAATGTGGGCAATGAATGAAAATAACTTGAAAAACATAATCTCTTAGGAAAACATAATCTCTTAGGTTAGGAGGGAGAAGTGCTAAAATTTATCATAGTACATTCTTTGAGCCCTTGGGCACATTTTTACTTGATATTAATACCCTAATATTTTGTGTCAAATTTCTAAACTGACCATTTCGTATGAAAATGTATTTTCAGTGTAGAGAAGTATGTACTTGCTTAACAGAAAATACTTGGTTGTACTAAGAAAGTACAAGTAGTGTTACGAAACCTAGTTTGCTTAGTTTTATTAAACCTAGTTTTCTTAGTATTACTCACGGTTTATCCATGGGAACCTGGTTGTGGAATCTCGTACATGTTTAGAAACTAAAAATAGTCTTGTAAGCGAGATCACTAAATCAATTTTCCTACTACAAGTAGTTAATTTTTTAAAACGTTTTTCCTCTTGTGTTAGGGAAATACAAAAACATATTTTTATTCTGGTAACATTGGAGCAAATAATTCAATCATTAAGTAATCCTCATCATCTAGAATATATTCATATCATAGATTACAGATATTAGCTGTTTCCTCTTCTGAACACTGAAAGAAATCTCCTTTCTTTAGAACCTTATGCTCTTTCCTTGTTATTAAAATTGTGAATTTCTGTCTTGGATCAAGTTTTAACTGTTCCACTTTTAGTTTCGTACCAGAATATCTACATTTAGTTTCGTACCAGAATATCTACATTTAGTTTCATACCTGAATCTCGACATTTACTTTTGTACCAGAATATCCACATTTAGTTTCATATCAGAATCGTGAGTCTACCCACGAAGATCTGTGACGGTTTTCACTATCATCCATTCTTCCATAAATTTCCAATTTTATTATATAGTGAAAACATGAGGTTTTTGCGTCATCGAAAAGTGCATTTCCACCACCGTCACACTTTTATTATAAAGATTTGAAAACGCAAGTCGTGTGTATATACTTGATTGAAATAAAAATGGCAGTTTCCATTTCAGTCACAAAACTTGTTTCAATTAGTCAAGATTTATGGAATTTTTTTTGCGGTGTTGACCGCTACGGCGGAGCCGATTATTTCGTCACGGCCCCGTGTGATTTTACGCTCATTCTTTTATTGAATAAAAACTGCCATTCTCGCAGGGTAAAAAACCTTACCATCAATTTTATGTACGAAAGCGATAAATAATTCGTAAGGAAATTGGCATGTAAGTCGACTAGAAGTTATATATTCATCACCTTGACGTGCGAACTGACTGTATTTAATGAATAACATTTATTACCTCTCCATTTTATGTACGTGTCGCTGCACAAGTGCAAAATTGAAGGATATGATGTAATGTAGGTGTAATATGATTATATCTATCATTTATACTCGCTTCATTATTATTGAAATAATAACATATGATCCACCAATTAACTTTATATTACTGACTGAATTTGGAAATAACATCGTTGAACGCCAAACTCTCCACATTGCAATGAAAATGTACGTCAGAAAGTGAATACAAGTTGTACGATTATTAAAATAACATTATTGATAGCAAAGAAGATTTTAACTAAAAACTAGAGAAATCATTTCTAGCTTGTATGAAAATTACCGACTTTCTGTACACCTATTACAGAATTTGACCCATTGCTTCTAAAACGGTATATGCGTGAATATTTAGAATAATGTTTATATGTTCTCTGATCAAACAGTCTGTCCGCACAGAAAGAGGACTCGCAGTTCTCTTGCCTACCTTCGAAACCTTTTTCAATGATAGACAGTTCTGTTAGGTTGTGTACAGAGACGACCATTATTTTTTTGAATTCAATATTTTTGTTTTTATTAAGTAAAATGTCACAAACATGAGAAAAGGCTTCTCAATTTTCTCACTCCCAGGGCACTGATATTATTACATTAAAATTAACCTTGTACTTTATTTTAGCAGTTAGCTCGCGCGGGAAAATTGCTCAGCCAACACTAGGGATCGAACTATGAACTACCATGAGCCAGTCTTTCTGTTAGCACGCAGCACAGCAGTTTCCCTCGCTAAATCAACCAGAAAATACCTAAAACAGACAAAAAAATTAAACAGTTGTCGTAAAATTGATTGATTCAGAAGCAAGTTCAGAGGATCGTTTATAAAGTGGTGTAGCATTACCTTGATAAATAAAACTACTATAATTTAAAAATGTTATTAAATTACGATAAATAAGTAATAATATTAAATAGCTAGAAAAACCCGTGGAAATTCCAAGCTTTAGATTTGACTAACCTTAAATTATTTTAAAGATGAATGTATTAAAGATTTACGACGAATTATTGTGTTTTAAATGAATATTTTTTATGAATATTTACAGAACATTTATTGTGTATCTCACCTATCGATAACATGGCTGTGTAGGAAGAGAAAGCTAATTTTGGGAAAAAACTGAATATTTTATAGTAATACGACGCTTATGGGTATCCACATCACAATGCTTATAATACAAGTATACCCGTTCTGATTTCAGTTCAATAATTATTCTTTAGTAATAAATGGCAAGAAAAGGAATGGACACACACTGATAGAGAGATGGAAGTACACTGCGTATTATACAGGGTATCCACAAAAAATGTATCGACTGACTAGCTCTAGAAGTTCATAATGAAAACCTACTGATCTTTATTAACACGTTGACTCCGAAGTGGTACGTATGTGTACCATATAGGTTAGGTTCTGTAATTTTTTCAGATCCTTCTAGTGACTATGCGTACAAAGGGAAGTTTTACACCAATCAGGCAATCGGAGGCAACGTGTTAAGCTGCATTTTAAAGGAATAAAGGCTCAAGAAATAAATCTGAATTAAACTGTTGTATAATTACGGTATCATATATACATGTATGGGTCAGTGGATACATTTTTTGCGGACACCATGTATGCGTAGATTAGTTATTTTCTTACCCGTCGTCTCCTCCTCTTGATGCATCTGGTGATGCAGGTCTTGGTGAGCAGCGTAAGCACCACAAGGATGACGATGCCCACAGAACATCCCAGAATTATCTTGTCTATCATCGCTGGTAGTTTGGTCTATGCAACTCACAATGTTAGGAGCTCTGAATGTTAGGAGCTCTGAATGTTAGAAGCTGTGAATGTTAGGAGCTCTGAATGTTAGAAGCTGTGAATGTTAGGAGCTCTGAATGTTACGAGCTGCAAATGTTATGAGCTGTGAATGGTAGGAATTGGTAATTTCATGAGCTAAGAATGTCATCAATTCGAAAACAATTAAATGAAATTATTAATTCTCCTACAAAAGAATACGCTAGAATGATTGAGCTAGTTAGGTCCAGTGAGAAAAACGAGCCTGTTAGCGAACATCGATTTGCACATGATTCCTCTAATGATTCCTTTATTTATTCCCGTATTTATTCCACGATTGTTTCCTCTGATTCCTTTATTCATTCCTGTATTTATTCCTTTTTTGATTGCCCTATTCCTTCCTCCATTGATTAATTGATCTATCTATTTTCGTGCACGTGATGGCGCGTGATTTCCACGTGCTGCTCGTTCTAGAGATTGAAGACACGCGACACGTTGACTTACAAGGCATTTAAATTTACCTGTACTTGTAATATGTAAGTGCTGATTTGAAATTAATTGCGTTACTATTATGCGCGAAATGCTTATTGAAGTATACGTACGTAATTGATTTTGTGGTTTCTAGGATCCAATTAAAAATCATCTAAACATTGATATGAAAAACATTATTGAATAAAATTTATATCACTCCTCAACAAATCCCAGATTGGTCATTAGAATTCGTATCGCGTATAGGTCATGAAAATTCATTTGATTCAAGCGTACTATGTAAAATGATCAATTGAAATGCAAGTCACATGGTAGCAAGTCACAAAATTAGTGGCTATAACTTGCATAACTCAAAAGAAAGTTGTGCATTCAAACGTAACACCACTAAACGTGCAAATCTTCACTCCCACTCTACCTTTTCTTTCACCAGAGCATGCAATGCACCATCAAAAATGTATTTTTGCTTCCTAAGAATTACGTCCATTTCACAAACTTGTATTTTTCTCAAATTTTTCTAAGTTTCGAGACACCGTCACAGTTTTGACCTCCACAGCCCATGTAGTTCTACCCGCAGTCAGGACATCACTGAGAACTATTACCGAACTGCCTATTCGTACTGGTCCATACCAGGTACTTCTTTGTAGGAATTTTCCAAAAAAACAGGCCTACGTGCAGAAAAAATCAGGCCTATACTGAGCTGTAATCTCTGAAGACACAGAGCGTCTCGGCTTACCCAGCATTCTTTGTCGTATTTAATTCTTACGCGTTAATTGCTTTCTGGAAAAGTGTTTGCAGTTTCGCTTTGTGGCTTTTTTCGTGTAAATTCCTGACTTTCTCATCCGTACATGAATTTCAGATACTTGTTAACATGAAAATGATCACTTTTTCGTGTTAGTTGTTTATATGTCGACTAAAGAAAATCTTAAATTTACTAATCGAAAATTTTTCGTGAAATATTGTCTTCCTGATTTTCGCTCGAGTAAAAAATGTTATCAAGACACATTGCGCAAATGCCTCTGCTCTGTAATTATCCCAAAGACTATTGTATGAAAAATTATGCATTTATGTATAACATATATAATATATCTACATTTTCTAACATGAACGTACTATCAAATTTATGCTTCGTACTGTAGTGAGCACGCCTCAAACCGGCAGCTGGTGCACGACATAGGTCAGAATGCCATTTTTTTTCAATTAGTTGGCCTTATTTTTGTCTTTCTCCTGTTATTCTTTGAAAAACAAAAAGGTCAACGTGTCTTCCCTAACCTATAAATAGCTTTTTTCTCTTATTCTTCACTAACATAGTTTTGATCAAAGGTCATCTCTGCGAAGTTAAATGTTCTTGTTTTTCATTTCTTGGGTGATCAGATGCACCTCGTGTGGGGGTGACTGATGCAGACTTTTTATAAATTATTAAAATAGAATAGAATAGAATAGAATAGAATAGAATAGAATAGAATAGAATGAGGCTATAGGAACGAACCTTCTGGCCCATTCTTGGGTCGGATAATTACTTTGATAATTATTCGGTTGTTTTACCCAAGTCCCATGCCGTATTTCTAGCTGCGTCAACCATGTCGGCAGCGGGATTCGAACCCGGGTCTTCCCGCTCGAAAGCAGATTCGCTCACCAGTCGACCAAGCTGGTGATACCAGTCGACCAAGCTGGTGATGACCAGTCGACCAAGCTGGTGATGCCAGTCGACCAAGCTGGTGATACCAGTCGACCAAGCTGGTGATACCAGCGTTGTTGTATCTTCGTTCTTCGACGTTGTTGTATTATTTTAAATTGTCTTAGGTCTGTCTCATCTACATCCTGCTCTGCTTAAAAATCTTGTTCATTCCTGGAGTGTCGTGGCCGCAGTGGTTAAACCAGGAATATTATAATAATAATTATAATAATGAAAATCATAATCATTCCTGGAGTGAAACCTACTTCACGTAATCTGATGTTTTTTACTATTGCTAATTTTGTAGCTGATATGAAGGTCTTGTGGTGACGAGGCAGCTTGGAGCCATGTAGAGTATGTAGTGCTTCCAGGCACGCAAACTGGAGCAATACACACGTCACGCACGAGCAGATCTTTTTCCAGTCTCTCTCAGCTACCACTTTAGTAAATTAACACATTTATAGCGCTTCATTGTATGGTTTCATTGTTGCAGTGAAGCAATTCTGGATAAAATAGACGTATTTCTACGAAACGTACGAAAGACCTAATGGAAGTATGACTCTTGCACAGATTTTTTCATCTTATTTTTCATGAGCAATTTAGATATGGAGCAAAGTCTGTCAGGTAGGAAAAACGTGTTCTTTTCCGGGTAGAATTCATGCCAGTTTTGTTGCCGCTTTAATTCCATTATATCAGGGCAGCATATCGCAGTTCCTGATTTGCTGTCTTTGCCAATAAGATACGGCAGATAAAGAAAGCGAAGACAAGATTAACACTGCTGATCATGGGAACTGTTACCTCTAACTCTACTACCTCATAACAACTCATTATAAAATGATTGAATTTTAAAACGTTTGTTGCGATGCGACCCACCGGTGGGTCACTTAGGTTAGGTTCCGTAATTTTTTCAGATCCTTCTAGTGACTATGCGTACAAAGGGAAGTTTTTCACCAATCAGGCAATCGCAACAAACGTGTTAAAGACTCTGACATGATTATTCATTATACATTAAATATTTGACTCAAGCTCTGGTGATCATTCAATATCTAACTCCAACTCTCAGGATTCTAGTAAGGGAGTCCTACTGCACTGAGTCTTGAATGCGTGATACCGACTTTGATGATTCTCGAATGTCTTGCTCTAACGATTCTTTTATATCTTTAATGTCAAACTAACTGGTAACTTCATTGTGTGAGTCTAACACCGCTGATTCGTGGATATTCTAACTCTTGAATATAACTTTTATAACTGAGTCCGGTTTGAAAATAATCTAGATTTTTTTTCATACCGGACTCAGTTTCTAGACCTCACTACTAGATAAAAAACTCTTAGCATTGAACATAATTAAACATCTTTACTGAATGAACTCGAATGAAATAGGGGAAAACAAGTCCCTAAACTGTAATGTAGCACTCCCTATTTCACGGAGTACAGCTCCTGAATTGCAATGTAACACTCCCTATAACGCTGAAAACAACTATCAAACATCAAATCGAAAACGCTGTATTTATACATAAATTAGACAGTTTCTACATGAAATTTCATAATGATTGAATAAAGCAACGATTGAAAGCCATTTATCAGATGCAGAATAATATAATTTTAGCTCCTAAAACTTTTTAATTTTCCGCTCATATAAAAGTATAAAAGCTGAAATTAAACTTGAGTTCAAGTACGCTAGCTGACAAAATTACTGTTGTCTTTTCTACATGTTCATGCTTCTGTAATTAAAAAGTCAACTAGGAAGAGAATTATAAAAGGTTTTTCAAAGCATGAACATAGCATCGCTTAACACGTTGCCTGCGATTGCCTAGCTGGTGCAAATCTTTACTTTGTACACACAGTCACTAGAAAGCCTTGAAAAAATTATAGAACCTAACCTGAGCGACCCACCGGCGGGTCGTATCGCACTCAACGTGTTAAAAGTCTCGGTAACATTATTTTTCAACGCTTTGAAAAGTTTTGAACCTTCATTTCATTTGTATTTCTGGACTGACAACGTGTAATAGTTTGAATCACTCTAACTTTCACAAGAATGTGTTTGTATGCGAGCAAATCGATATCTTTCCTCGGGTAAATGTCAAGTATTGAACCATTATCTGTACAAAACAGTGGTCGTGCTTCTGACGTAGCTGGCAGAAGATTTCTGGAGAATTATTTTCAGAAACTCAGCTTTCAAAATACAGTATATGAAGAAGTAACGTACTTATTTGACAGGTAATAAGCCTAAATGGTCGTCATCCAATTTTTCAAAACCGTATCAGCAGAAGATTGGGTGCTCCTAATCGTTGATGATTCCGTATCACCAATTTGTAGATATACTTTTTACGGAAAATTTCTTCCTAGAATTCAGAGTTTGTAAAAACTCTACAATTTTCTTTTCGAGCAGGTATGATCACTTCTTGAACGTCGATGGCATCTTTTGGAAATTCCTGTACTCCACTTTGGCTTTCTGCGTTTTAATTCCGCTGTTCTAAAAACAAGGCTGTACTGCAAGGTTGGGATGAATAACAAAGACCGTATTAGCAAAAGACTCTATTCCTCACACTCATGCGGCGGTCATGGTCACGCGCTGCATCCTTATTTATGTACACGCACCCATACTAAACACACTAATAGTCTAGTTTTACACGAGTTTTAGAACACTAAAGACTTCAAGATCTTCACCAAGTAAACCAGTTCCGCTTGCCCAACAAAGTAGCATCAAGGCGAAATTCACCTAAAGCTATTTTCCACAATGCTTTTGACGACAGTACATGCGTTTTTGAAATCCTGTGCATTTTCATGTTGATGTATATAATTCTCAGATTTATTGACACAACGTTTTCCAATTTTATTTCTGGTAAATTAATTCCTTATCCCTAATTTGAAATGGTAATCCCTAATTTTTTTTTTCAAGCCTGATAAAGGCTTTTCCAGCTTAACGAGAACGAACTTAATACTGTGAACAAAGCACATTTGCATATTTTGTTCTTACATCGGGAGATTACAATGTACGTGTAGATTCTTACAACAGGATAGGCCTCACATCTTGCTTGTTTTCGAGGTCTTACTCTTGTAACACAACAAAAGCCTTAGACATACACGCTTTTATAACCATGCAGACAATTCGAGCCAAGTTAAATCGACGACTTGGTTAGCCTCCAAATTCTCTACTCTCTTTGCCAGCTGTATTCTGGAAATTACATTCCCTGATTGATGCATAGATCAATTCCCAATTAGTTGCATGCGGACAGTTTCCATGAATGAAAACAAATTCTGCCAATTCTGGATGCCTGTAATTGGAAATGAAATATTTTAGGAGCCATAAATTCATCATTCAAATAACCGTTCCTTCCTGTGCACAATATCAAGTCATATTCAGCAATTGAACGTGAGACACAAGCTTGCTTATGTTCAGTCAACTGAATTATTCAATTGTTTGTTTCAGTCAACTAAACATAGCTCAAATAAACACAAAACTCAATCTCGCACACGAAATACCAAAATAACCGAACCGAATACACGAAATTGATTCACAAGCCCCCGGCTAACAACAAAGTATCTTCATTAACAAAATATCTGTGGACTCATAACTGATTCAGGCGCAGCAACAGTGTTCTCATTTGATATGTCGTTTGATATGCGCACTTCTCCCATTATTCCTATTGAAGAAACCCTTTTTTGCACAAATGAAAATTTCTCATCGTTTTGAAGTTGATGGAATTATTGATAACAATTACGGACGTTTACATGGAAAATATTTTTAGGGAAAATTTGAAGCATTTACGTAAATTTTCAACTTACCTCACACGATTTTTTATGCAATTCAGAGCAATTTTTTGTATAATAACATTTTTTTCATTTTCAAGCCAGCAGGAAAGACTTTCAAACTGAAGTCCATATGTATTTGTAATCAACATTATAGGTTTCAACGCACCTTAGATATTGTAATATTTTTTAGACAATGTTTTTTTGTTACTTTTTAATATTGACTACAGCCTAATTTTGTGCACAGCATTCATGGGTTGTTGATTGAAATTTGATATACAACTCTAAACCCCCTCAACTGTTCATGAATTATATCCTAACTAAACACAGCAAATTTTTTTAGTAACGAGTAAATAAGTTATTAGGTAAATGATTAATTCAAAATTGAACCTTAATGATAGTTATTAGGGTTGATTGAGTAATGTTAACTAAAAGGGACGCATAAAGGTGTCTCACCAGAGACAATGCAAGCTTTTCGTATTAAAATTTAGAGACGGAAAAGGCAACACAGCTCCGACGCCGGTTGGGCAATAAGTCGTTGGTACGAAACCTCGTCCACGATGTGCCAAAAAACAGAAATAATGCAAAAACTAAATTCGACTTGATTACAAAACTAACCACGCGACAAAGGTTGAAACTTTACAATGGGTCACCATTGAAAAATCAATTTTATATTCAAGAAAATGGACGACTGCAGCTGCGATAATACAAATGCAGTACATTTGTCTTGCTCTATCAATAATTTTATTCGTTTAATGGTTAATGATTTTGCTGCTTCAATGACTTCAGACTCAATAATATTGATGTTAATGACTCATTTGTAATTTTTAAGCTGCATCAACGACTTTTATGACTCGTCAAAAATATTTATATTTATAACGCATTTAGAATTTTAAATAAGAATGACCCCTTGAATTGGAATTACCATTAGAGATAAATTTGTTTTTTTGAGTTGCCAATTACAAACATTCAAGTCGTTTGGGTTACCAATACTCCTTTGAATCATCCATTAGAGTTGAAATAACCCGTTGGAGTAAAGATTGTGCATTAGAGTTGTAATTGCCCATGAGAGATGTTGTTCGTTGAAGTTTGGATTGCTCTTTAAAGTTTGGATTGCCCGCTAAAGTTTGGATTGTCCGTTAAAGTTTGGATTGCCCGTTAAAGTTTGGATTGCCCGTTAAAGTTTGGATTGCCCGTTAAAGTTTGGATTGCCCGTTAAAGTTTGGATTGCCCGTTAAAGTTTGGATTGCCCGTTCTAGTTGGGATTGCTCATGCGAGTTTGGATTGCCCGTTAGAGTTAGGAGTGCCTGTTAGAGTAACACTGCAATTTAGCTTACACACTTGAGTTGCCCACCACCATGGTCCATTCAAGACAGAGTCGCCAATTAACGTTAGAATTACCCATTAGAGTAGCGGGACGTCCTGCAAGCGACATTGCTATCATATCGTACCCTCTCTGTTGAAGGCAAGCAAAAGCTTAGCGTCAAAATGCGTTGCACCTCAAGATCCATTTTATCCTTTGGAGCATGGTCAGAAATCCACGGTATCCTTTGGAACATGGTCAGAAATCCACGTTATCCTTTGAAGCATGGTCAGAAATCCACGTTATCCTTTGAAGCATGGTCAGAAATTCACGTTATCCTTTGGAGCATGGTCAAAAATTAACGTTATCCTTTGGAGCATGGTCAGAAATTCACGTTATCCTTTGGAGCATCGTCAGAAATTCACGTTATCCTTTGGAGCATCGTCAGAAATTCACGTTATCCTTTGGAGCATGGTCAGAAATCTACGTTATCCTTTGGTACATGGTCATAATTCACGTCATTCTTTAAACTATGCTCATAAATCCACGTTATCCTTTGGTGCATAGTCATAAATTCGTCGTTCTTTAAACTACGGTCAAAAATCGACGTTATTCAGATACTATTATTTTCAAATGGCTTCAGTGAAAGTTACAGTGAACTCGGGACTACCGTTTATACAAATACACACACAGAATTAGGGAGGAAATATTTAATCTCTGTATGACGGAAAATTACTGCTTCAATGTATTGAATAGAGTATTCTGGTAAACGCAAGTGATTAGAAAACCATTTATTTCTGCTCCCGATAGACAGTTCTTAGAGGTAAAAATTGCATGGAGTACTCATACGATAGTCTCAATAGTTAAAGAACTGGAATTTGAATAAATTTTAATAATTTTTTTGTTAATGCTTTTGGGATTGTAGAATCCGGGTCAGGGATTTAGATTTATGTTTGCAAAAATCCTCAGATAACGGAAAGATTGGACATTTCGATAATTTTAACGATGCATCAAAGATGTTCATGACATCAATAGTATCTGTTAATAATGCATAAATAATGTTAATGACGTGTAAATAATATTTAAGACGCGTACGTCATATTAGACTTTACGATCTTAATGACGCATCGATGACTTTATAGATTTTAATAAACCATGACCTATCCATATGTCTGTTTGCATGAACATTGTTTCAGCACCTCGTGAAGTCAATGGACGCTTTATTGCAGATCTTAATGGGAAGACAGAGACTGATACGAGAAATTCCAGGTTACTGAGTGCGGCAATGTAACTTCCTTTTCTCAAAGGAAATTTTACTCAAAAAAGGGAAGTTGTGCTGCCGCACTCGGTACTTGCCACTGACTTTTCCGAAGCTTGGAATGGAACCTCTGGCAGTATTATGGCATGGGATCACGCTCTTACATACATTATGTACGATAAAGTCCCGCTAGAAAGTTACCAAAAAGTTTAAGCTACAATTCTATTCTATGCTCAGCACCAAAGTTTTTCAATCTGAACAGGTAGCACAAAGATATTCTCTACGGCGTACCTTAAATTGCAATAAAAATGCCTCTCAACTTTCCCAACCGACCAAAACTATTTTAAAAATAAATACCAGAGAAATTCATCGTACACCTACTGAATTATTTACATTTACGATGAAGTTTCCATGGGACTCGAGCTAACTATAAAGGTGGAGGAAAAAACAAATCTTCAAAAGGTTTTGATCCTCTTAAGCGTTAGGCTCGTTCTCAACAAAAAATGTTCTTTCGCTTAGCAATTTTTAATTTTTTCGGTTCTATCATGTGAAAAAAAATTTCGTCGCATTTTTCATGATAATGCTAGACGTTTTCCCCATAAACCCTCATTAGCATCCCTTCCCCTCCATACATTGACGAGATGATATACGGAATTCTTAGCGACCTTCGATGTCACTACCAAGGTGAAGCCCGCTGGAGAAGACCAGAGGTTTTCTCTTCGTATGGTTTGAACTTATCTTTAAATTTTTCTAAGTTTCTACAAGTCTACAATACTGTTCTCGTATCAAAATACGCGAATTTTTATTTTTAAAACTATAATTTTACCATAGCCTTCATCGTGTTCTTTTTTCAAGCATTAATTTGGGTAAGACTGAATTTTAAAAATATGAGTCAAAATATGCCCAACAAAAACTTAACATTTATGACCGTTCATTCTATTAATAGCCGCACTGACATCGAAAATATTCGATACAAATTTCGATGAACAGGCTGAGTCTAAAACTTTTTGGGGAAAATCCCTCGAAGAAGCGATTTTTCCTTACGAATTTAGGGCCCTACATTTTTTATTAGCTTAATTTGTAGTTTCAATCACTTCAAATACTACTCGCTTACTACTTAAATAAATTAATTTCCTTTAGAGTACCTGAAATTCTCAGGTCTTACATGATTGATTTGAATCTTCCTTATTACCTGAAGAGATTCTTATTTCTCGAGGTTAATGTGACTAAAAGTGCTCATGATGAGCATAGTGCAATAAACGCAATGTAAAGCAATATTTTCGCATACCAAAGCAATGCCAATAAACGTCTATTGAAAGACGTGATTTAAATAATCGAAAACTTCATATTTCATGAGGTAGTTCCCTACTGTATCAAAATTAAACTATAGTCCTAACATTGGTCATCATGACGCTAAACATTCCATTAATTGTTATATATCAAATGTTAAATTAAAACTTGTTCTAATTATTTTCATGTCCACTAGATAAAAGTTTCCGTGCACTCGCAGAAAACATGATGTTTACAACGTCATTTGTCACGCAGCTTGTCACGTGTGTCCTAACCTTGTCGAACGCGAAAAAAAAAATCAGGTACAACTCGGAAAGTTTTCGTCTGAAGCAAAAACTAATGCACTTTTGTAAGGACAGGACATTGAAAACACTGCGTGTATCCATAATAGAAATCTAAATGCATATTTTTATGCAGTTTTTCATATTCTTCTCAATTGTGTTTTTATCGTACAATTAAAAATTGTCGAACCACGTCATTTATTTTAGTCGTGTAACGCTGAGACACTCTGTGCATTTACGTCACTTCGTGTTATTTAGTTCACTTCGAATAAAAAACATCTAACCTACCTCTAGGAACCAGATTAATTACTTTACAAACAAATTTAATCGTCGTTTCTTCCATAGAAAGAACAATCGATGGATTTTATTAACGAACGTACCCAATCTATTTAAAAACACGGAAATTTTAAGAACCGATTAAAATCTAAATACTCGATTACTGATGAACACTATTTTTCAACACAATTTCTATTTAAACTTACTCTAATAGCTAACATTTGGTCGGTAAGGATGTGCTTTTTAACTAAGTTTGCCCACTAACCAATTATTTTTTATTTGATTGAAAAACTTATGTACATCACTTAAATCAAGCTCTACTAATGAGCAAATTTTCTGTAGCTTTAAAAAACAAGTAGAACTGTTTATCTCCAAACACTATTTCTAACTATATGTAACATGTAGTTTTTGAAACTATGTAGTTTTAAAATTTAGGCGTTTACATTATAAGAAGTAAAAACTTCTTTCTAATGAAAATTAACTTTCAAGTACTTAAAAAACGAAAAGCTTTTTTCAGGAACATAACCCAAAACCCGTTACATTTTTCGATCATAAAGCAGCAAATTGTTTAAAATTAAGTTTTTCGAATACAATTAATTCCTTGTTTTAGAAAATAAACAACTATTCAATTTAATTTTAACAGACAAGAACTTATCTGTTCAGTTTACAGTTGAAAACTGACGTAGATTGTCATTAAGCTGACGAGCTGTTAAGACCATAATGATATGCACCCCAGTTACTATGATATGAAACCTTCATTCCTCATACTGAATAAGTGATGACTTTTCATAATATAAAGGTCAATTAGTGATCATACTACTAGACATGAAACTTTTGCTTGACTTTTGAACCGTAGACTTAGTGTTATTTTAATTCTGATCTCAAATTCAGGGGATAATCAAGATTATTATTAGTTAAGTCCAAGGATATTGTTGAATCTACCTAAGTATCTGACAGAGATCTGATTCAATCTCTGATACAATATTTGTATAATCTACACTACTATATCTTTTTCTCGATACTCGAGAATTTTTCTTCTTGCACGGTATTTAAACCATAGTCTGACCTTCATAACCAAAGGAAAAAACTTTTTCTGTAGTTAAGAACTTTTGAATACTCGCCATGGAACGACTCTAAATTCCTTTGACATGAAAGATTTAATCAGTCTTGATATTTTTGACATTTTTAAGTCTGTTTGTCTATTTTTCTGCTTGAGTTTCTCAAAACTTTTTGTCGAACGCTTCGACGCAGAACTGAAATGAAGATACTCGCTTTTGATCTTTTACTTTCTAGTCAGAAGGGTTGAAGAAGAAGTAGTAGTTAACGGGAGTTAGTAATCTAGAGGTTTAATATACCTAGGCCTTTCTAGTGGTATGTCGACGCTAGAGGGGGTTCTTCTAACAGGTTTTGGCCCAGGGGAAAGCAGTTTAGATTTGCCCTGCATTAGGGGAATTGGTGGTGGAGTTAGGTAGCTCACAGGGCGTCCGGAACGGGTTGATCTGAAATCAAGAAACAAAATTAGTCCTGGTTCTCGCCATCGTACGAAAAGTTGATATCAAATGTTCAGTTTTGAAAAGAATGATACAATAGAAATATATTAGTCAGAGGTCTCGCTCTAGTTTGAAAATACATACTGCATAAATTGCTCAGTTTTAAAAAAGATATTTCCGAAATAAAATGTTATATTCAAAGAACGTGAGTAATATACAACTAATACAAAATAACTTTTATGAAAACTTAGTTTAATAATAACGAAAGACTTAAAGAAAATTATTTAGAATAAAAATGAGATTTTCATGTTTCCTAGAGTGAATATTCAATACTAGGATGTCACTCTTAAAAAATTTGTCTAAATTATTTTAGTGTATGTAAAATTCAATTTTTTGTTTGTATGTACACCCATAATAAACTGGAATCTAGTTAATTTGAATCATAACTTACATCATTGTTTTGAGAAAAAGAACTACCCTAAAGGTACATTTTTGTAGGTAAGGGCATATCGCTGAGCTATTTCCTAACGTACAATGTATGATTGAGAATGTTTTTACATTAATATTTAAATTCTAAATCTTTGTGGTGGATATAAACTGAGGTATGTTTCTTGTCCTCATCTGGTGAGGAAGCGTTTGGTTCTGTATCTAAACGCAGTATTAGAGGATGCAATTCTAGTTGCCTCGATTGTTTTTCACTGTTTCCGCTGTTGTGGTCAGTCTCTTCCGGGTGATAAATGTATTAGCGAAGAACGCTGTCAGTGCTTTGAGCTTTGTTAGTAACTGACACCCAAGTACTTGTGGTACAAAGTATTTATATCCTGTATTGTGCTGTCTTTCCCGAAACTCGAAAGAAGAAGAAGTTGTAACTTCTTCGACTTATAAAATCCTACAACTCCCAAAATATGTTATGTAAAATCATGACTTTGACACGAGCAAAGAAAACTAATGTGAAATTGTGGAGGCTTCTGCATAAGAGCAAAAATGAATGGAAATGAGAATACTTCAGTAGTGCTAAAGACTAATTCAGGGAAATTACTGTTTTTTTGTGAACTAATTCAGAACAAACTTAAATCTGCTACCACTTTTAATTGGAATACGAGTATCGCTGGAACCCATAAAATTATAATGAAAATTATGGATACACTTTATTCATAACCTAACCTAATTTGTGTTACTGGATGTGATTTAGTTATAACCTTCCGTAATTAGTTTTAATATGTAGATGTAGTATATAGATAATAATTTTCCCCAATTTGTATTATTAGGCGGAGTTTAGTAAGATCCTAACCATAATTAATTATCTTTGTGCCAATTAACCAAACCACACTTCAATTTCGTACAACTAATCAATTTAGTCAAAATTAAATTCATACAAATCAGTTTGTGGACTGTCATCTTTCATGCAAATGATGTTTGTAAAATAGAGAACGGAACTTGGCGTGTTGTTATTGAAAATGTTGATAAATTACGTTCCTTTTGTTAGTCTTAATACTTGGCACTACTCCAGTAAAGTCTTATGTAAATAATTTAATATTACCGTGCATTGTGCCACAGTAAATCAGCAAGCTACTTTTTAGGAACTCTAGTTATCTAAATTATAATCATTATACATTATTCTACACGGAGTAATCTGACTAACAGTCACTAATGGTGTGGTCTGTACGGTTGGAGAGCAAGCAACTCGACCAGACCTAGTAATACTAGGCTAGTTGAGATTTCGACTGTTACATATGTAGGAAACTATTATGAAAATGATCAACACTGTTTTTCAAGTACAAATTAAAGTTACAAAATTATTTATTTCATTAATACTATTAAGATTTTTGCTGTTAGTGTTGTAGTTATTGTTGTAGCTTTTAAAGTAGATTTTGCAATTAAATTATTTTTTATTATATATGAAAGCTATCAACCATTTTGTGAAGAAATAAATCATAAATTAAAGAGCCACTGATATGAAATTTATGGTAAAAATTATACTTTCAGAAGAACGTTTCATTTGAATTGAGCATTTATTTTAAATCTGATGAACTCAATATGCCTATAAAATGTTTATGATATAACAAAAAAACTTTTCTCTTCTTCATACCTTAAAGTTCACAAAAATATAGATCAAAAAATATATATATTCTTCAGAAGTCTATAGAACATCTCTTAAAAAAATACTGTTAGAAAAACTTGCATTCCAAAGTAGACATAGTAAATGTCTTAAAAGACCATCTCAAGCCTACGCTTTCTCACCTGCTGCTTCATCAGTTCAATTAGGATGAATCTCATTTTTGTATTCATAACACAAATGTAAGTCCTTGCGACTTACATTATGACTGTTAGGAGTGTTGAAATTTATCAGGAATATTATTTGGTGTGTACTCGCACCTAACGCAGGGTGAGAAAACCTAGGGTGAACGCAAGGTACAATACAATCACATTCTACACAAACCTAGGGTTAACACATGGTACGACACAAACACGTTCTACACAAAAGTGAAGGAAATTTTAGGAAGAATTTTGAACGGAAGAAGGTAATGCTGTGAACTGGCTAGCTCGAGCGAGGATTGAACGGCATTTCTAGTCTTCGATGCAGAAAGTAAATAAATTTTAAGAGCTTCGAAAAAAAGAAGTTCAGCAGTGCAATGTAAGAATACAATTATTTTTTATTAAAAATCTTACAATTTCTTATTAGTCATTGTAATCGGCTGAAAATTCACGAATCTGTTTGTAAGAATCCATTTCTGCAGATGGAAAATTGCTGGTTACTTGCGTTCAGTTAAATTAGACTCCCGTTTTAGAGCTTTCAATTTATGACTGGGAACAAGCTCAAAAGTTTATATTCTAGAAAAGTTTGATTGTATGGAGGGGGCTAAGTCACGTCTCTGATTCTCACCGCTCATGTGCTTCATTCTGCTCTTTATTTGGCTCATTATCCTGTTATTTATTCCATTCATTATCTTACTTTTTATTCTGCTCATTATCCTCCTCTTTATTCTGTATCTCCATAAAAATTTATCGGTCTAACCTTGGTCACAGGTTGAGACACATGAATTTTTAATACTTAAATTGTAATAGTACTTTTGGTTGCTATTAAAAGGAACGACTAGGACATTGCAGACTCGACACCAAAAACTGCAGACGAGGCCACAGCAACGGGAAATTTTCGTTTTGCATGAAAACGAGTCTGAAAAAAAGACGCATTGGCTACTTCATCTAATAAAAGTATAGAATGAAAATACAGAGTAATTAACCCGTAATAAAGTCTGTTTATTCTGTTGTGGGAGCCTGGTGCCAACTTCGAGCAGTGCTAAGTCCCTTGAGGGCGGTAGGTTAGACGAACATTAACTAAAGATGCTGTGAAAGCTTGAACTTCTATTTCACTCATTATAAAACTGAATAATGTTCTTACAGTTGCGTGACAAAAATTCCCCTGGAATATGACGGTACATGTCTTGAATTTCTCGATCACTTTTTGCCTCCATTTAAATGAATAACTTGAGCATCGCACGCAGGTAGCAGCACTTAATTCACGTTATTATTGCAGCATCGACTCCACGTTACAGTGCATAACAGCACATAACAGTGCATGACAGTGCACTGTTGAGCAATTTTACGAATAAAAGAACACGTAAAACAAAGCACGAGGACAAAACTTCACTAAGAAATACATGCAACCTACAGAATATGTGAAAATTAAAGAACATTCAACTATAGAGTAATAGCTAGAATGCAAGACTAAACATCCTACTAGAATGAAATTTTTTCTATACAAGGAGTTTTTGCTAGTATCTAAATACACAAACGGATACTAGGTAGTAAATGCATAAATATAACTTATGAAAGAATTGGTACATGGGATGCAGCCATTGATAATTTTGGAAATTGTTCACAAGTTAGAAGAGAATTTCGTGAGCCCCAATTAATGTATCAGTTATGTAAGAATTATTTTTCTTATACGCTAAATTTATCCATACCTGAAAATTTCGAAAAAATGTTGATCATTGGGCCTACATCGCGAGTTAACTAAAACTTCGAAGGCAAAGAACATGCTTAGAAAATTAGGTATCTTTGTTCTGAAAACGCCTCACAGACAGTCTCCAACACTGTGCAACAGTTGCATCCAAGTGCAACAGTTGCAATAAATTTTCGAACGATTATTTCGCTGGGAAATTTCCATCCCTTTGAATATTTCAAGCATACTCATGTTTGAGTTTCAACAGTACGCTCTATCTAAAGCTCCAACTTCCAGATACAACGTTTTCTTCCAACAGACAGTTGGTCTTATTCTTTCAAAATATATAATAAAAAACGATGTGCACACACCGAAGAATGTTGGAATGACGTAGCAAAATCACAAAACTTAAAGAACAGTACAACTGTATAAACGTTCTGAGTACAACTGTATAAACGTTCTGAGTACAACTGTATGAACGTTCTGACTACAGCTGTATGAGCGTTCTGACTACAGCTGTATGAGCGATCTGACTACAGCTGTATGATCATTCTGACTGAGCACAGCTGTATGAGCGTTAGTACGCTTTGTTTCAATATTTTCCTCACTTACAACTCCATATTGAGCCAAAAACACTTTCGGTTATCAAAAAAAATTCAAAGTTTTGCATTCTTTTTGGAACAGTGTTTACAAAAAATTTTGAACTCGCCACATACTTGATAAATAAAGTTGTTATCAATGCTGCAGTTCTCAAACTTATCACTTGTTATTAAGCGATTTGTTGTCACTTATCAGGTGATTTGTTATCACTTGTCAGGAAGTACCTCTTTTAAACAGAGACGAATTTCTATCATTTTCATCTTACAAATTCAAATACAAAAATATTTTTTCTAAAGGAATATAGCAACTGATTAATATTATCATAAAATGGAGATGTCCTTGGAAACGAGTTCAGTATAAAGACTTCTGATTATCTTGTCATGTTTCTTTTATTTGGATGTAAGAAGTTTTCCTTATTATTTTCAACAGATCTGGCCATTAAGGTTGCAATTTGCCTAAATTTTCTCTGAATGATGTCGTACTCGTCAATGATTATGAGTAAATAGATCTAAACACTGACTGCCAATTAATAGATCTGAACACTGACTGCCAATTAATAGATCTGAACACTGACTGCCAATTATTATTAAATCTGAACACTAACTGTCGGTTTATAATTCCGAACACTGACTGCCAATTAATAAATCCGAACACTGACTGCCAATTAATAAATCCGAACACTGACTCAATTAAAAGAGCAGTAACTCACCGGATGGTCGTGTAGAAGACATGATCAAGCAAATCGAGTAAAAGATAAAAGGACAAGAAGCAAAGTAATGTTCAATGAACAGGAAAATATGTCCTACAGAAACAGACAGAACACTGGTATTTCACTACCGTGTTTTAAGAAGATCTTCTACCACGGTAAGTTGATTTTGCTTGAGTTAAAAATTACTAAAGCTGAAAAGTATGAAACCAGAAAGAAAGCTGAAAACGTTAACCTACACAAGGTATGTTGTGCACTGTATGTTTCACAGGGTTTCCCTTCGTTTTCCCCTTAATTCGGGAGGGTGGTTATGGAAAATTCATTCAGGGGGAAAAACTCTTAATTTCCTCCCTCTGACTTTTTTCTCTACATGCTCCAGTCCACAAATGATCAATCATTTGAGCGTCACCAACTTGCCTAAACATCACCCAAATATTCAGAGTCGCATTGGAGTTGCGACTCCGACCTCATGCTTGCTAGGGGACAAAGTGCTTGTTATATATTAAAGAACGTATGAATTAAGCGATATATTAGTCTACTGATCAGTTTCATACGCCGTTTTCGGCATCAGACTTGGTTAGCAACTCAAAAATGGAGTAAACGTCTCGTTCCTGTTGCCATATTCTATTCTACAATATTATGCTACAAGCATCTAACTCATGTTGCCGAGCACGCAACGCTTTCACAAATAAAAAGTCGCCTTGCATCGAGAAAAACAAAGCGTGAAGAAATCACAAGAGCGACTGTACTTCAGCAGGACTTCATAGTGAGAACAAGCTAGTCATTTCCCAGGAAAGAAGGAAAGAAAAGGACTGCCTAACCAACGCTTCCAAACCCATAAGAAATTACTGTAGCCAGTGCTTCTGAATCCGTCGTGGGTGTTCAGTGTAGCAATGGAGAATGTAGTAGTGTTCAGTGTATCAATGAATAATGTAGTAGTGTTCAGTGTAGCAATGGAGAATGTAGTAGTGTTCAGTGTAGCAATGGAGAATGTAGTAGTGTTCAGTGTATCAATGGAGAATGTAGTAGTGTTCAGTGTATCAATGGAGAATGTAGTAGTGTTCAGTGTATCAATGGAGAATGTAGTAGTGTTCAGTGTATCAATGGAGAATGTAGTAGTGTTCAGTGTATCAATGGAGAATGTAGTAGTGTTCAGTGTAGCAATGGAGAATGTAGTAGTGTTCAGTGTAGCAATGGAGAATGTAGTAGTGTTCAGTGTAGCAATGGAGAATGTAGTAGTGTTCAGTGTATCAATGGAGAATGTAGTAGTGTTCAGTGTAGCAATGGAGAATGTAGTAGTGTTCAGTGTATCAATGAAGAATGTAGTAGTGTTCAGCGTATCAGTGGAGAATGTAGTAGTGTTCAGTGTATCAATGGAGAATGTAGTATGGTGTATCAATGAATGGTGTATCAATTGCATTGATACAATTGTATTGATACAATGTATTGTATCAATTGTAGTATTGTGTATCAATGGAGAATGTAGTAGTGTTCAGTGTATCAATGGAGAATGTATGTAGTAATGTTCAGTGTATCAATGGAGCACGATATTGATGTGTCTGCAAAGTGTATGTGTTAAACACGATATTGATGTGTCTGCAAAGTGTATGTGTTAAACACGATATTGANATGGGTCTGCACAGTGTATGTGTTAAACACGATGTTGATGTGTCTGCAAAGTGTATGTGTTAAACACGATATTGATGTGTCTGCACAGTGTATGTGTTAAACACGATATTGATGTGTCTGCAAAGTGTATGTGTTAAACACGATATTGATGTGTCTGCAAAGTGTATGTGTTAAACACGATATTGATGTGTCTGCAAAGTGTATGTGTTAAACACGATATTGATGTGTCGGCAAAGTGTATGTGTTAAACACGATATTGATGTGTCTGCAAAGTGTATGTGTTAAACACGATATTGATGTGTCGGCAAAGTGTATGTGTTAAACACGATATTGATGTGTCTGCAAAGTGTATGTGTTAAACACGATATTGATGTGTCGGCAAAGTGGACTTGGGATGGACGGGGCTCACAGGCAGGCCAGTAAGGGATGTGTGATGTACAATTAGTCGAAGAAAACCATGAATCTTTTTTGTCGGCCGATCGTGGTTCGTTAGGTAGATTAGTGAGAAAAAACGTGTCGGGTGAGCGTGTCGGGTGAGCGTGTCGGGTGAGCGTGTCGGGTGAGCGTGTCGGGTGAGCGTGTCGGGTGAGCGTGTTCCTGTAATTTTTCACATAGGTAGATCCTCTTATATTTTTAAAGATATTTCATAAGAATTCTTCAAGGCCCACGAAACCAAACTCAAGGAACTCTGCTAAGATTCAAGTTAGAAAAGAGAATTGCTTTATTTTGAAGTGTTCAAACATCCGCTCTGGCCTGGTGAATTTATGTTTTGCATAGTACTGAAAAGATTCTACATATAAAAATTTCAATTTCTGCTAATTAATAATAGGCTTTTTTAATTTTAAGATAATATTCTCTCATGTCGAATGTAAAGAATTTTGCTCAATTATTAACATTTCTACTTTCTTTGTTTGTTTTCTCAATCAAAAAATCTACTCACTAGTAAACTATGGCCATTTCCTCACTTTATGTGCCGTGTAATTATTTGGATTTTTATTATTGATAGGACACGAGGAAACTCAAGAAATAGTGAAGAGTATGAAATTTGGAGCCATGCTCCGGCTTGGAGAGACAACACAGACTGTGAGGTAGAGGCGGTCGCTGCTGTGATGGATTTCTCCGTCCACCACAGCAAACAACCTCCAAGTGGCTGCTAAACACCAGTGAAAGTCAAAGAAATTGGGCAACACTGATGCCTGCTCCACTATTAATGCGGTGCTTATAAATGAATACATATACTGAATTGTTTTTATGCGGCAAAGCTGTGGAATCAACTTCTGGAACACGAATATTTACGCCGATCGCCATTTCGAAAGTTCTATACTCACTTGTTAGTGATTTTTTGTTCATGCTTCAAAAAAGTTTAAATGCCTCAGAGGATATATTTTAAGTCGCGTTACTAAACCATTTAAAAATTTTCTATATTAATATCATGATATACAAGAAAAATATCGATAAGAAATAACGATCATCATACAATCAACAGCAAATAATTACTGTTTTTTTTGCAACTAATAAGAGCGTTGTTGGAATCATCTTTTTTTACGTAGCGCCATCTCCCTAATTAAATGTTCATTCACAATAAACAATCAAGGCATAAGAAAAAAATAAAGTCACACCAGTGAAATAAGTAAGATGATGAAAAAACCTTCTCGCAAGTAATGTCACTGTTTTTAGAAACTATGACCATAACAGCTGTAATTTCTTAAATTATTTAAATTGTTATCATAGACAGAATACACAATCAAAAATGCTATATTTTACTCATTTAAACTGGTAGAAAATAGAAAACGAGCGGCGTGTTACTCATCACGCATCCTGCACACATTAGTTATAGCATTTCATTTCAAATAAAATATCGTGAACAAGAGCTCTATTAAAGATTTTAGAGTCTATAAAAAAATTGTTTCCTAAGTTCACTGGAGGTCTTTGGTGTTCAGGGAGCCCAAAGAAAGATATTTGATTTTCACTGGTGCTCTTTGGGGTTCCCTTTGACTTCCCTTTGTTCCCTTTGAGATCTTTGACTTTCACTGGTGCAGTTTTGGTGACATAGCAGGAAATGTGGAAGCGGAGAGGTAATAAAGAGGGAACATCAATAGAGTCCTTCACTCACCTACACGAACCACTCTTCCTTCTGCTGCAGCAGCTCGGCGCCTGACGCTCCGTTGCTGCCTCTGTTTAGAGTGGCACACGCAGAAGGAGGAGGAGGAGGGCGACCTCCTCTACCTCCGGACACCAGCGTCGTCGACACTCCAGCTCCTCCAATGCAGGGCACCTCAGGTTTCCCGGAGATGTGTCTGCAACGCAAGAAAGGGTCAGGCACTTGACAAGTGGTCCTCTGAACAGCTAGGGTACAGAAAAGTTGGGGTATAGAAAAGCTGGGACCCAGAGAAGCTGGGGCATAGCAAAATTAGGGCACAGAGAAGCTGAGCCACAGAAAAATTAGGGCACAGAAAAACTGGGCCACAGAAAAATTAGAGCGCAGAAAAGCTGGGCCACAGAAAAATTAGAGCGCAGAAAAGCTGGGCCACAGAAAAATTAGAGCGCAGAAAAGCTGGGCCACAGAAAAGTTAGGGCACAGAAAAGTTAGGACACAGAAAAGCTGGGCGACTGAAAAGTGGGTAACAAAGAAGTGGATAACGGACAGGTATGAAATAAGGAAGAAAGCAATAAGTAGATGGCAATGAATGGGAAGAATACCAACATCTGACGGTAATAAACATCCTTGAATTAAAACAGTGTAACACGATTCACGGTAATTGATTAAATGGCCAACCTCGGGCCCAACTCCATCCCTCATACAACACAGATCGGGACCAACTCTATAGATAGCGATGCAAATCTTGATTTCCCAAGCTAGCGATGCAAATCTTGATTTCCTACGCTAGCGATACAGATCTTGGTTTCCTAAGTTAGCGATACACACCTTAATTTCCTAAGTTAACGATACACACCTTAATTTCCTAAGCTAGCGATACACATCTTGATTTCCTAAGTTAACAATACAGATCTTGGTTTCCTAAGTTGGCGACACAAATTTTATTTTCCTAAGCTAGTGATACAGACCTTGATTTCCTAAGTTAGTATGATGAGGTAAGCCAGGATATGGTGGAGGCTTCTCCACCAGCACGGTGCCGTACGTGCCATTTGTGCCGTATTGCTCCTCTGTCTGACCCACTGAAACACAACTTTACTTCACGCCACTTGAAAATAACATAATTTTTGAAGAACAGGTTTTCTAGGGTGCAATTTTTCTATGAGTATAATACTCTATGGCACAATTTTCCTAAGAGCATAATACTCCTCATAGCACAATTTTCCTAAGTGCATAATACTCTATGCCACAATTTTCTTAAGTGCTTATACTCTACGGCGCAATTTTCCCGAGTTCATAATTATATTCTATGGCAGAATTTTCTTAAGTACATATACTTTCTCTTAAATTACATGTTCTGCATAATTGTAATTGCATACATATAGTATAAAATAAACAATTATGTGCATTCAGTCATAGAAGTTGTCAGTAGATCTAAAATTGTGAGTAGACCCAGCAACTGTTTTGTCAGCACAGGCTAGTAATTATTGCTGTCAGTAATTGTATTGACTTATCAAATCTTCATAGATCTATTATTTTGAAATTAAAGTCACAATTGAACTTACACTGACCTACTTTCATGAGTGAAGTATAAAAGCAAGTTGACGAATAAAAGAGCGAAAGTATGATGAGTGAAGCATCAAAGTAAAATGACTTGAGTGAAGCATCAAACCAAAATGACTTGAGTGAAGCATCAAAGTAAAATGACTTGAGTGAAGCATCAAACCAAAATGACTTGAGTGAAGCATCAAAGTAAAATGACTTGAGTGAAGCATCAAACCAAAATGACTTGAGTGATGAATCAGAGCAAAATGACTTGAGTGAAGCATCAAACCAAAATGACTTGAGTGAAGCATCAAAGTAAAATGACTTGAGTGAAGCATCAAACCAAAATGACTTGAGTGATGAATCAGAGCAAAATGACTTGAGTGGAGCATCAAAGCAAGATGACTTGCAACAAAGAAAAATGACTTGCAATAAATCAAGATGACTTGCAACAAAGCAAGATGACTTGCATCAAAGCAAGATGACTTGCATCAAAGCAAGATGACTTGCAACAAAGCAAGATGACTTGCAACAAAGCAAGATGACTTGCAACAAAGCAAGATGACTTGCAACAAAGCAAGATAACTTGCATCAAAGCAAGATGCCCTGACACAAGGCAGACGTACACTGGTACTGCGCATGCTGTTGGTTCCGGATGCGTCGCTGCTGCAGTAGTAGGGCTAGTCTTCTTCGCCTCCTGATGCACACCACCGTCCCCAGTACGACACCCACCAGCACCAGCACACACACCAGCACACCACCCACCGCCACCAGCACACCCGCCGACAACGACAGCAGTTCCCCAAGGGGTGGAGCTGCAGTGGGGAAAGAAATGTTAATGTGAGCATCTAGAAGGAAAGTTTCCGTAAAAATGTATCCTTGAATGAAAGATCCAAAGGTATTTTCTTTGTTGGATTACCTCTTTATCATTCTTTGTTATCCCGTCATAAGACTCACTGAGACGAAAAGTTAGACTGGTCGTCTCAGTCATTACCACGCCATGACGTCATAAACACAGGAACAAAACGTAAAATAGGCTAGTCTTCTAAGTCATTACCACTTCATGATGTCATAAGGCTCTCTTTGAAAAGCGGCATAGCTCTTGGGACAAGATAATATCGTTGGAACGTTATCTCTTCATCACTCAACAATCACGGACTGGTGAACACTCACTAGGACAAGAAGCGTAGCTGTTGGACTCGTCGCTCTCGTCGCCGCAGTGGTTCACGCTATCGCAGGCCAGTACGCGTGATATACAGAACTCTGTCGTCTGGCACCTGAAGTCACGACATGCATCCTCTGTAGGAGCAACATAACATTTGAATTTACTTCACTTTGTCTAGCCATACACAATTTCTTCATTTCAATAGTGTTAACCCATACACCTTTTACTATTACGAGTATAATGTATTTGTGTCTGTGATAAAATGATGGTGTTACTTGTGCAGGATCGAGTTGCAAGTGCGTGACTGAAGTGCTCGTGCAGTATTGATGTCTTAACTTTTGCCTGTATAGGACTTGAGTTGTAGCCCAAGCATTGACAATGCGGTTAAATCCTGATGCTATTTTATAGTTGTAATTATATAAATTTTGTGTTTCCAGTCGTCTTATTCGCATGCCATTTCAAGCTGCAAAAGTATATTATTCGTTCCTATGGAGCATTGTATTATAAGTTCAGTGATGGAAACCCAATTAACTTTGAAAGTGCCTATTTTCTATTGTTGTGATTGATACGTAATCCAGAATTCATTCATAATAAGTGAAATATGTGGTGGAAATCCATAGACTCGACATGCTGATGAGTACACTGCAAGCCTAGTACTATTTATATCGTTACTGCACTATTACTTGAAATGACTGTGAAAGTCTAAAAATTGTATTCATCCAGCTTACTTCCAACGTTATACATTATACTTGACAAGAAATTACAAGGAAAATCGGTACAGAATTAATATTCCGACTGCGCACCAACTGTTTCCAACCAGAGAAAGTAACATTGAATTAGCAAGTGACCAGTCAATTAAAATCACACGAAGCAAAATGAAAAAAAATTATTTTCTATGTATCCAAGTAAAAAGGTGATTCACTGAAAATTAGTATGGAAACCCAGGGTGCTTTCATTAACTCAAATTTCATGCGAGCAACAACTTGTACTGAAAAGACTCTCTTCTTGTACTTCAAATTCAACTCAATATATGTAAGTGAAAATAATTTTTTTTGTTTCCTGAACTTTATTCCCAAAAGCTTCAATGCGACCCCTTTTTAGAACCCCAAGAACACCCATTTTTGATTCAATCATTTAAATCCAGTAGACCTAATTTTCACTAGCTTCAATGCAACCGCCCTTTAGAAGCCCAACAACACCCACTCATGATTCAATCAATTCTGAGTCGCTTCAATGCAACCCCTCCTTAGGGCCCCAACAACACCCACTCATGATTTACTCACTTTGATCTAATATACATAATTCTAAGTCACCTGAATGCAACCCCTCTTCAAGAACCCTAGACCACCCCTCACTCTTGTGCTTGAAGGCTGTGATGATGAGCTTGAAGCCATTGGTAAGGGGTCCCCACTCGTCTGTCTTGTACTTGAGAGTCACGTGGTTGCTGTGGGTGTAGATGGTTGCCACATTCTGCAGAGTATCCCGACAGGATAAGTCCTGTAACAGTAGGCTGGATTAGACTGGCAGTTTTTGGATCTCTCTTTTCGTTTTCTAAGCACATTGGATGCGTTTGATTTGTCATGGATTTTTTTGCTCCTTTTGTCTCTTAAATACAGGGTACTTTTTGTTATTCTCCCCTAGTTTTAAGCACGGTGGACTTGAATGACCTCGAATTTTTAAGTCCTTTTCTGGATAGACCTGTAAGGTTTTTCATTTGAAGTAAGCTTGTCAGGTCGCTCTTTTTAGGTAAGTCTGTGGGTTTTTTTTACCGGAAAGACTTGGTGAGTTATCCTCTTCAGGTAAACCTGACGGGCCGATATTTTTTCTATTCCTTCGTCAGTATCAGAGAGCTCAAGACAGCTAGTAATCTCCACCAAGCAACATCGAGTACAATATTGTGTTCAAATATACATTCGTGATGCAAAACCATCTCTAATTACAAGATATTAAACCTTACGACGTAGAAAAGTCGTTATGACCTTTGCTCACCAGGGTTAATTCACGCATGAACTTAGTATTCATATTCTAATTCTTTAATTTATGTTGCGAATTCAAGGTTCTAGTGCTTTCGATCAGAGTAGTACGAGTTCCACGTCCTACAGATATTAAATTTAATTTCAGGTTTTAATTTCAGATATTATAGTTCAGGTATTTAATTTTATGGACTGAATACAAATACATCTCCGACTAGAAAGACTCTCCCTTGAAAATTACTTGTTTTTGCTTGTGTTTCACAGCAAGAAAGAAGTCACCCTTTTCATTCCGTTAGGAAATCCGAATGCAAAAATAAGTAAGCCATTGCTTCACTACATTAAATTAATGAACTGGCTCAGGAATCTGATCTTGGAATCGCTCTCTTCTAGGGAAAAGATTTTAGGCTTCAGCCATTAGCTTTCGTAAAAATCTTCAGTAATTTACGAATTCTTTTTAAGAGTTGTTCTAAAACTTCAGAAGGGAATGCTTGAAAAAATTCTCATCCAATACAGAACTGGTCTAAGGGTTTTAAAATTATTGCCAGTAGAAATATTTCTTAATTCAAAAAGTCACTAACATTTCTTTACAGATTCAGAAAAATTTACTCTTTGCAAACAATTGTTATTAAAAAGCTAAATAGCACAGAAATTAAATGAAAAATTGAAATAAAGTATTTTATTATAAGGAATAAGAGTTCTATTTTTAGGCTAAAATATTTGTCAGAATGTTTTATAGTAGGGAATAAACGTTCCATTTATAGCATAAAATATTTTTCAGAATGTTTTCCAACAGGAAATATAAGTTGCATTTTTAGGGTAAATATTTTCCAGTTCGAAGACAGTTTTCTAAACCTTGAGAGGAGTCCCCGTAGAGTATGCACTGTCGTACACCCAGAGGTGATCGTTGCAATCGAGTTCTATCTTCTCGAAGCGGAGCATAAACTTCTGAAGGATGGTGTCCGTCTGGAATGTGACTTCACAGTCGAGTTCTCGTTCTGCGTTGGACGTCACCAGGGCTCCAACGATGACTCGCGTTGTGTGACGTGAACCCCGACACAGCTCAGAAATCGGAACTGGAGGAGACAAAGCAGAAACGAACATTAGTTTAGGCAAAATTTCAAACAGAAAAAATGAATGTTTTTTTGAGTTTTAAGAAGATAACGGTAATGTTTCTAGTAGGTTATGTTCAAATAAATGTTGATTAGATAATTAGAACTCAAGATCATTATTTCAAAATCACATACTGTTAATGTCAACAGCGATCTTTTTCAATTCAATAAATGAGCAAAAACATTGAAGTTGACGGAAATGAAAGCTTGAGATACGAAACTATAAAAAATGGCAAACATTATTTAGTTATTTAGTTAGCAGGGCAAGTCATTCCTAGCAGGCTATAATTAACAGTATTATAACTTATGTCGGTATATAAACAGCAGGATTTAGCTGTATTTTAAATGCTGGTCTATAATTAGCAGTATTTAATACTAGTGTAGACAATGGTCTATAATTAGGAATATTCAGCAATATTTTACCTCCTGTCAGCCAACAATTAGTAATATTTTTACTCACAACTGGTGGAGGAACATTTGGAATGAACAAAGTTGTTTTTAGAAGGATGACAGTTAAGGAATAAAAATAGATCTGCTTCACGAAAAGTACAAAAACTGCTCAAAAAACGAGCAATTTTTACTTTGCATATTTTCAACTACTCTGAAGAAGTAATTTTTTTACAGCCAACAGACAACATTTCCTAGAAATGTTGTCTTTCCAACATTTCTAGGAAAAACAATACCTAAAAATTAAAGGATTTTTGCTGAATGAAATTTCAAAACAAAAGTATGCATACTATCACACTTTCTATACTTTAGTTTACTCAAAGCTCATGGAGTAAAATTGATACAAAAATATCAAGAACAATTCATTGCCAAATGAAAAACAAAAAATTGGTGTCACTCAGCGTAGAAGTAAGAAGCAGATGGAAATCAATTGAGTGCAAAAATATAAATTCACAAAGTGTAGAAATGGAAAGTTATTGTTTTTTTAAAAATTCAATCGTGCGTAAATTTCGTAGCCAAAAAGTGCAGGTGTGCATAGAACATTCCTCGGTGCCTGTACCGCCTGTGAGAAGAGAAAATCCTCTCTAAATCGGGGATTAATCCTTTAAAAAGGCCTGGGAAATAAGTTTTTGCTCCTGTACCAGAACGATAAGGCCTTAAATACGTAGGATTGCTGTACTGAGAACGTCTAAATGCCAGCAATTGTATGCACGCACCTCACAGACATACACCTGTGTCCTACATGTGTGTTCCTGAATTTTGCCTAATTTATTGACGATATTTCTAGAAATATAGTTCATATTTTTACTTAATTTTTGTACGTATTTCTGCTATTCCTTATTTTTACTTGATTGATTCACATCACGTCAGTTATATCTTTTACCTTACACAATTTCTTTACGTTACTCCAGGTATATTCTTTATTTTACATAATTTATGTTACACCAGGTATATATTTCATTTTAATTAACTTACATACGTTACTCAGTTGTGTTACTTACGTTAATCTAATAACTACTAACCTAATTGAATTTATTTCTTAATTTACCTATTTTACTTGGGGTCAACTGGCTACCACCGATAATTCGGTTCTCATTTGTAAAATTATCTCGAGCATGAAACTATTGACTTTAACTCTGCGATGCACCAAGGCAACCACGTCCGATGCATAATTCAACATGAAAGTCCGTGAATTTAAAGCTTTTCTAACGTACTTTAAAACTACTTTTGAGTTTAACTACAACAAAAAAGTGCGATGTCAGAGCCATCTCCGAAAAATGGCATTACCCAACCACACATAACCACAGGAGTGATAGTTTCTTATCTCACTAAACAGATTTAAATAATAACAAAGGTTGTAAACCCGAGTAAATCCTACCTAAGGACCTCAGTTTAACCTGTCAGGTGTGACCCTTCCGACCGTCTAAAGGGAGAGAGAGAGATGAAGTGAGAATATATAAGAGAAGGAAAAGAGAGAGAGAGCAAGCAAGAGAATAAGAGAAAGAAAGAAGACACCAAGGCGTGATAACTGCAAAACTCAACAGTCTAGCAAACCAACGCTGCTCACTGTACGGTGGGTAGATGTGCGGTGGGTAGACAGAATTACTTCCTAGGATTGCAATTTATTTATCTTGTCAAGAACTACCATGACCATATAATATAATGCTTATCAAAAGTTCATTTCTGACACATTAATACTAGTCATTAGTTTCGCTAGTTATACAAGTTTCGCTCGTCACACTAGTTTCGCTCGTCACACTAGATTTGCTAGTAACACTAGTTTCACTCGCTCCACTAGTCACGCTAGTAACTATTATAGTTGCTTAGTTTCCTCAAGACTCAAGTAAGAACTTGAAGGTGTCACATGCAGCGGGTTTGCAAAGCACGTGTTTTCCTCACACGAATACAGCGCCTGATGTGCGGCCGTTCCATCAGCTTTATACAATTTGCCGCGCGTCTATCTTTGTTAAGATTGTGCTGGTACTGCTGGGGTTAGGAATATGAGGCACACGTTAGTAGGAAACATATGCGTCCTGGACCTGCAGATATTCAACATTCATGCATTAGATACAAGCTCACTCAACATGCATGTATTAAACATGCGTTTATTGAACATCTGTCTCCCTGAACGTGTTTCGAAGAACACGTATCTCTGAACATGCATGACTGTACATGTGTGTGTACCGATCATATATACAGTGAATGAGTGTGGAACATGAGTGTGTGGAACATAAATGTATAGGACACGTCACTGTAGTTCCAGTAAATTCTACCATTTCCCCACACTGGAAAATTTCATAGAATTAAATTCCGTTTCAATTTTGCACTCATTGAGATTTACGTTACTACAAAAAATGATTTTTTTTAAGAACAAAGACTTCTTTATGCACTCAGAGTACAAACTTTATATAATTATAATTTTATTCAATTTAATAAGCACCGTTTACTGTCACAACATAGTTCTCATTGCAATAAGGTTATTTAGCATGAACTATAGAACTATTTTAGAAGAAAGTTCTTAATGGCACTACAAAAGGTTCGAAATTTCAGCTTCTTGTATTCAAAAACAATAAAAACCTAAACCGACAAGCTTTGCAAATAGTAAGATTTTGTCTGGATATGCGCGGAATTTCATGCGTATTTCATTATTGAAAAAGACGAGCATTTCTGTAGGGTTGTCGTGGTATTTGATGCAGAACAAGACGCAGTGGTTTGCCTGTCAATTCCTTCAAGAAATTGAGAAGAGGCTTTCAGACGATGAAAAAGTCCAGGTCACTGATGCTAGAAAGGTCAAAACCATTACCCGAGTAGACTTTTGGAAGCCCGGTGCTTGATGTATAGCACGTTGTAGGTAATGACTTTATTCTCCTCGATATGACCGCACAGTGGGGTATGGGTCATGAATTTTAGGACTCTTCTGTGATGCTATGCACTAAAATGATTCGAATGCGACGCTGTTTTGAGCACGACACCAGAATTACTTTATTTTGTTCTGATTTTAGGGTTTTTGTTGATTTCTTCGTCATATTTTAAATTTATGTTGGGTTTTCAGTGCTTTTCTTGATGGTTATAGGAGTATTTTTGCCTTCTGTAGGTAGTTTGGAGCGCATTTTTGTTTATTTTATGATAATTTTGAGTGTAAAACCAACACTGAAACCTTCCTTCTTGATGTGCGTTGGAGATCGACGTTTTTTAACTAACTGAAGAGGCTCCTCATGTTGGCTTTCATGGTATCATATTGAAGAAAGCAATAATTGAAAGCTCTTGGAAGAAGAAGACATATAGGTAGAGACTAGCAGTATGTTAACACGTTGACTCCGAAGTGGTACGTATGTGTACCACTGAGGTTAGGTTCTGTAATTTTTTCAGATCCTTCTAGTGACTATTCTTTACTTAGTGAAGTTTCACACCAATCAGGCAATCGGAGGCAACGTGTTAATAAAGAAAAATAGATGAAACTACTCTAAGTTTTTCTTTTCTTTCTCTTTTATACTTCCTTTCTGGTTTTCTTCGAATCCCTTTTTTCATCATTTAACTATAACTTATAAATTGAAATTCAGCATCGTTAATTTGTCTTAGTTCATCGATTAACAGACAAAAATATTTCCTTCAACTATCAACGCTAACGCCACTGTTTTCCTCCACATCTCAACGCTAACTCCATTGTGTTCCTTCACATCTCAACACTAATTCCATTTTCTTCCTTCCAATCTCAACACTAACTTCATTATTGCTTTCACATCTCAACACTAACTCCATTATTGCTTTCACATCTCAAAACTAACTTAACTGTTTACCTTCGTATCGCAACACTCTCTCCTCAGTTTTCCTTCACATCTCAGCACTAACTCCACTGTTTTCCTTCACATCTCAGCACTAACTCCACTGTTTTCCTTCACATCTCAGCA
>VCRD01002508.1:59022-77672 GCA_006783055.1 Trinorchestia longiramus | reverse complement strand
AGGCGGACCTACACCATATTAAATTATAATTTGTTGATTTTTGAAGGTGTTTCCATTATTTTGTCCACCACCTGTATATGCTGTGCTTTGGAAAACAACCAAGATCGTTGTTCTGCTATTCAGGGAGCGAGTATTGGTGTGAGCAACAGCACAATAAACTGCAGCAGCAACGGCAACAACAGCAGCGGGGGCAGCAGTAGCAACGGTGCCACGCAACCGCCTCCGTTTCCTCAGTCGCTTGAGCAGCTGCTCGAGCGGCAGTGGGAACAGGGAAGCCAGTTTCTCATGGAGCAAGCGCAGCACTTCGACAGTACGTGCTTTGTTCAGTCTTCATGTTTTTCTCTTTGTCTTCATGTTGTGTTTTGCTCATTGTCATTATGGCAGGTTCTGCTCTTTGTCGTGTTCTACTCTTCCTCTTTGATATAAATTGTTTCTGAATGACGCTTTCGTACTTGATCGTTTGTTAGTGGTGTAAAACTAGCCCTTGATAGTGGGTGTGAACCCATTTGACATTGTGTGCTTATTTTATTTATTTACTTCTACTCATTTTACGATTTTAGAGCTAAACCTAATCCTCCGTAAGCGTTAGCTCGCTTTTGGGGAGAACGTATTATTGAAATTTACAACCCATTGAGGTAGGAAAGATTGGTTCAGTTTCTGAGCTTCTTTGAAGGGGGTGATACCATGAATTTCCGTCTTAGCAGACGTTTCATTTCTTACATACCCTTAGCTACTTGCAACAGATTCAGCATACTGGCTGTGACGATATTTGTGTTAATTTGGACGGCATGTTTGCCTTATTTTTCTTTTTTTCCGGGGATGTCACCAACGTCATTTCGGGGACCTACCATTCTGTTTCCTGTCTTCTTTATGTCTTCGTTGCGAGGTGAGCTATATTGGTGTAGGCGGTGTTTTCAGGTCCATGTGAGTCTTGATCAGTATAATAATGAGGCTGCGAGCAAGTGAATGCTTGAGTTCTCACCCACCCTCTTGCACGATGCAGTCGCGTCGCTGCTGTCTTGCCTGCACCAGCTGCGTCAAGAGAACAGTAGACTGGAGGAGAGCGTGACCGCGCTGTCAGCTCGACGCGACCATCTGCTGGCTGTGAACGCCAGGCTCTCAGTGCCTTTGGGGCCGCCCTCTTCACACGTATCTTCAGCCTCCCCTCCTGCTACTGATGGTGGACCCAGTGGCCCTGGGAGTCAGCATACTCCCCAACACCTTATCTCCAGCGTATCCCTCAACTCCTCTCCAGGTATTAGGGGCTGGACTCAAATATTGAAAAGTTTAATAGAGTTTTCAGAGAGGTGCGTGCGCTGATCGTATCTATTAACACGCTCTTTTCGGAGTCCTCTCATTTTGAATAACTAGTCACCGCAGTCAAAAGTGGTCGTTCTGGGTCTCTGTTATACAGAACTTGAAAGGCATCATTTTCTATGTTCTCTTTTCTTTTCCTATGATACAGAGCTGATTTCCCTGGACGCATATGTCCCATATGATGGTCTTGTGTTTGCAATGCTTTCTGTTCTCACCGTAACTGACCATTTACTTGAATCGTGTGCTTGAGTTGAGGCACAAGATATATATTGTTTATTCTCCATCTTTCATGAAAGAATGACATTCATCGATGTCTGGTAAAAAAATACTTTTGCCCTGTAGTACTATTTTTACTGTACCTTTTTAGTTTGGTTTCTCACGTGCCCAAAACATTTTGGCCGAGTTCCATTATTGTTCGACATTTATAAGGCATGAAACTTGTACTGATGTCTGGGACTACTTCCAAGCTCTAGCACATTTTATGAGACGGAGGTGCGCTACAAGAAATGAGAAATTGTAAATTGTTCAAACCTTTTATGTAGATTTATATGGAACAACAGAGTTTCTTCATGGGAAAAATAAATTCTGTAAGCCTCTCTCATAATGCTTTCGTTAGTGTCATTTGTTAGAGATTTTGGTTTCCGAGGAGAAAATCTTAGTTAGTGATCCTTCAACTCGGAGAACTGTGTTGTAGGCTTGTGTTCTCGGCTTGTGTTCTCATGTAGACCCCATTTTTCTAATTTCCCCGCTTATTTTTTCCCTCTATTTTGGAGAAGGTGGCGTTTCGTTCGAAACGTTACAATTGGGTTACCTGGCTCAACGAATAGAATTTGACTGTCTCCAATATCTCTCCGTACCTGGGCAATGAACGCTACGTTGATTTGATGTGGTTGCAACCACTGATGAAATTTTTTGCGGTAACTGCGAAGGTTGCTTATATATCTAATTACGCATTGAATTTTGGAGAACTTCTCGGCTCAATAAACGCAGCCATTAAGATCTGGATAATATTGTGAAGTTCTTTGTTATTTACGCACTCTCTCGATAAGATTCAATTTAAATACGGGAGATCAAAATTGACACCATTCAGTTAGAGTATTTATATTGGTTCACCTACACAAACGATATCACTGTTTTTTGAAAGTCGCTACTTGTCCATCTGTTGATTGTGATTGCTTTGTGCCCAGCTGGGGGCGGTGCCTTGCCATCACGCTCCTCCCCTGTGACTGGTGGGGGCCACCACCAGCACCACGCTCTCCTGCACAACTCCACCACCCTTTCATCCGCCGCCCCGCCTCCACCGCCTTCAGGTCCCGTCGTGTCTTCCCACCACATGCAACATCATCCGCCACTTCAACATCACCCCGTCAGTGGCGGTATCGCCGTCTCATCTCATGGGGGCGTGATGTCCTCAGGGCACATCCCACCGTCCCACCACCCACCGTCAGGTGGTGGTCAGCAGCACCCTCAGCTGCGGCAACAGCAACAACAGCAGCAGCAGCAACCGCCTACTCGTCATCCTTCAGGTAGGTCGCTAATCTGAGCTTCTCAGCATTCTACGGTTTTATCAGTGCACAAACACTTTATATTATATTTATAACAAATCTGCGTTTATATGTGCGCACAAAATCCCAGTCTCATATTTAAAAACTTTCTGCCCCTCGTAAGTCGAGACGATACTCGGGGTTTAAAAGTTCAGCTCCAGATGTTCTGATGTAATTATTCGGACAGGTGGGTCAGTGGGTGGTACTGTTCACCACCGCGTGGTGTCGCCTCATGACCGTCGGCCTGTGACTCACTCGCCTCAGGAAAACGGTGGACTGGAAGTCGGCAACGATTACCCTGGTAAGGGTGGGGGCTACTACCGCCCCTCTGCTGCTGGTGGAGGAGTTGTGACCGCACAGCCTCACTCTCCCTCCATGATGCCACCGCACCAGCCTCCGCCGCCTCAACATCACAGGTACATCAGGGTTGTTGCGGTTGAAATTATCTTGTTGGAGTTTTCATCAGAACTCTTGTTGGAGCTATCATCTGAACTCTTCTTGAGGGAGCTATCATCTGAACTCTTCTTGAGGGAGCTATCATCTGAACTCTTCTTGAGGGAGGTATCATATGAACTCATCCTGAGGGAGGTATCATCTAAACTCATCCTGAGGGAGGTATCATATGAACTCCTTCTGAGGGAGGTATCATATGAACTCCAGAGGGAGACATCATCTAGAATAGAATAGAATAGAATGAGGCTATAGGAACGAACCTTCTGGCCCATTCTTGGGTCGGATAATTACTTCGATAATTATTCGATTGTTTACCCAAGTCCCATGCCGTATTTCTAGCCGCGTCAACCATGTCGGCAGCGGGATCTTCATTTTTGTTTTCCCCGGCAGGCACTCGCCAGCCGGAAGCATCTACCACAGCTCGCTGAGCCCTTCGTCAGCTCAGGCACCACCACCTCCACACGCCCTCATGCATCCTGGTCCTCCTCCTCCAAACTCTTCCCCATCCATGGGAGTGGGAGGCTCCAGTCGCCTCGTCCACACCAGTGGGGGAGCTCCACCTCCTCCACCCCCCGTTGCAGGTGTCTACCAGATGGTATCTCCCCCTGCATCACATCACTCCCCCATGCCTCACCACTCCCCACAGGTACCAGTTCCTTAGGTTATAATCTGATGTGCTAAATCTAGCAATATAACAACACAATTATGTGTTAATATAGGATTTTGCAACATCCTTACAATTTTATTGACATCTCTCCTACTGAATATTACTAATTGAAGTACTTTGAGCTTTTTATAAGCAATATAACGTTCTTAAATTAAGGAAAGTAATTAAAGCATTCAGACAGTTCATCAGAGCTAAAGACAGAAAAAAATTAAGGGTGGAGTGGAACGTAACTGTTAACGCTGTCCTGCCAGCATTGTAAGACTGATAGTCGTGCTGCCGTGTTTCACTACTGTCTTTCTCATGCTGCACTGTGTGCTGATGCCGATCATGCCTCATTTCATCTCGATCTTACGGTTTGACGAAGGATATTGATTTATAACAAGCTTGCGAGGCACAGTGCGTTCCTCTAGATTCTAGAACAAAGTACGTTCTTTGTCAACGTTCATGTTTGTGCGGAGCATTTCGGGCGATGACTGTTCACTGCTATGTTTAGATAACGCCATCCTCTGCCTAAGCGAGCGAGGAGCAAGTTTTTGTTTGTACAAAATTTGTAATGGAGGTGACGGTCCTCAGGTGGTGAGAAGGAGCGTTGCAGACACTGTTGAGAAAAGATGACACAGAGACTCGACTGGAACCTGGCCGCCTCCACCGCGTCCTCCTCGACATCATCAGCGCTAGCCTCTGTCTCTCCAATGCTAGCTTCGGCCTCTCCAACGCTAGCTTCGGCCTCTCCAACGCTAGCTTCGGCCTCTCCAACGCTAGCTTCGGCCTCTCCAACGCTAGCTTCGGTTTCTCTAATGCCAGCCTGGGCCTCTCCAACGCCAGCTTCAGCAATTCCAGCGGATCCATGGTCCCTCCAACTCTAGCTTCAACCCCTACAGTGCTCGCCTCGACCTCTGTAAATTTTAGTAAACCTCATTCGGATGATCCAAAACCCCAACCAGCCAACGAATCAAGTCAGTGGTGTCTAATAGTCCCTGAGAATTATTTCTAGCAACCATACCGATGAAAATCTTTTCCCTAATAATGTGAACTCTTACTGTGGCGATTCAATTAAGGATCTAAATATCACAGTTTTCAATTAATTTTACTAATTTTACTTGACATTTGAAAAACATTTCCATTGAGGTAACGTAGGTCGTATCGTGTTTTAGATCTGGTGTTTTGGCAAGAAAGAAAAGTGCGTATTTTTTTGAATCGTTGAACTTTTCTTAGGTTACTATTATGTTGACTTACATGAGCGTTCTATTTATATGCTTTCTTTTGTACTTTCTCTTGTGCATAGAAATTTGAAGTGAGGTGCATTTGAAAAGTCGGTCATGGAACCTTTGTGTTAGCTGTTCTCGTGTGTTATTTTAATCTACTAAAGTAATTTCATTTAATCTGCTAATTTCTCTTATTCGGTGGGAGCCGTTTTCAGGTCTCGCTTTCTTTGAATGAACATCTTAATGCGTATGTGTTACTGCTTAATCATTGATATGTAGAGAATAATTGACACGTCATTGAAGACATCTTAAACAAATCGACGACTATCTTTCTTTCTTCACGAGGCATATGAAATGTTCATTCTTTTCGAACAGTTGCTTAAATACTGGTATCTGTCTAAGGCATGCAGATCATTTTGTTTTTGTTACGTCTTTTTAATTAACGTAGTCAGTAACTCGTCTGTAATTGTTCTAGAATATTGTATTATTGTGTTCTTTATTTTATCAAGACAGTTTTAAATTGGTCTTCATTTATAGCGTGTGCAAGCCTACATTTTTGGCTTGTCTAGGGACAGGGATGTTATTGCTTTTTTTTCAACTGTACCGTACTTTACTTGAAGGTGCAACGGGGTGCGCGTTCTGCGGGTCACACTGTATTTAAATTAACTAAATTAATTAACACTATTAAAATTAACGCGTGTGGCCGTCCTCTTGCTTGAATTCTGACGGATTGTTAACGCTTGCCGTTATTCAAAATAACATTGTGTGGAAATTAATGTATCTGGGAAAGCTGTCAGAGTACATTGCGTTTACCCCAATCAGATGTACAATGTTTCATACACGTGTCTAGATATCCGTCGGGTTTTAAGATGTTGTCCAAAATGTACGATCTTGAAATGTGTGTAGGTTGTTTTGTTTTCTAATTTCGTTCATTGCGAATGTCCTTGATTGCTGATTGATTTTGAAATAAGTGAAATGCTAAGTCACTTTGAAATATACGATCTCAACGTTGATTACTCAGGGTGAAAATGGCTTATAATGTGCATCAGTAACTCTGCATCGATGACGTATTATGTATCACCATTCAACAGAAAATCGCATAATTTAGCGGACTGGTTCAGCTGTTCAGTTATATGTGTAAGTGTTAAATCATTCGACTGGATTAGCGTTTCGAATAAGAGAAATGAGCTTCCTGCTATCTGAGATCAGCCTATGTTATGAACATGACGTAGCGTACAACACACTGCGGAAATCTGTATTGTATGCAATTATAATGTGGGGAAATATCCATTATTTCACTATAGATTAACGTCTTAAATAAAGCAACGTACTATACCAACCCTTAAGTTCGAATTATTCTGCTGCTAGAGTATGGGGTTAAAAAAGATGTACTCGAATGTGAAGTAGTTCCCGAGTTTGTTAGGTGAACTGTTACTGAATCTTTGTTGTCATTATGAGTTATTTTTGGGTCAAGTTACCCTTTATTTGTTGGTTACGGTACGATCGTGGGTTTAGAAGTCGCTAGTGTCACATGATTTTCATATTTCTCTTGAAGAATGTACTTTTATTTCCTTTCTTTGGTAGGTCCTGATAAGTTTCTTCAGTGCTTTTCTGCTTACAATAGTGTTTCGAATTACTTCTTAACGAACCTCGAGTGGTCAGAAATTTATGGGATTTTGGATTATTTATTGTTATAAATGTTGCAGCGTATAATAAATATGCTAGGAATAAATCATTTTCTAGTTTATTTCAGTCATAAACTGGTAAATATCTAAAATTGAAACATAGTTATCATTATTTAATGGACCACATTATTCTTTATTTTTGTCCATGTTGTACTGTCTCCATTGCGTTGTACACATTGTACGTCAGAATAAAAGTTCAAGTCATGCGACTCAATCACCGTTTCGAAGCATCTGCTACACAGCCTGTCCCAGCATTACGTGACCCGAAAAGAAACAGGTATAACTCAAAATGTTTAGGTTGTAGGAAAAACAATTACAATTTTGTAGCGGAGATGAAAAGCTGCTTCATTTAGATTACAATATCTATTCTTTAAAAACTATACTTTTTAGATGGTCACTCATAATTCTTGAATATTCATATGCTCCTATAGCCGTGCTGTGCATCGCTTTGAATACTACTTGAGGTCTGATTGCATTAATTCCTAGAGTTATGTTATCCCTAATTTCCTACAATGTTGTTGGTTGGTTCCGATGCACAAACCTGTTTTTCTCAAATGTATCCATAAACTATAGTTTTTTGAGTAACGACAGTTTCTTTACGGGTCCCGTAACGCTGGGGCACCCTGTCCTTCGAGTCATCTGTATTTCTTGGGGAAAAAATTCTCCCGAATTTTCATTTTTCAAGTAAATACCTTACTCCGATATCATCTTTTTGTTATAGAAAAGACTGCTCATCTCGCTCGGGCCAGTAGTGTGCAACTACGGATATCGTGGAAGAATGAAAAATAGATTCTACGTGTTTTGTCGTGTGTTTTTTAGTGAAAATAGTAATGTAAATTTGTCGTTTGTCGAATGACCTGTTCCAATACTACAAGTTTTTGGATTACTGTCTTCCTGTTAAATGGGTTTGTGTTTTGCGCACGAAATGTTACGTTGCTAACTATGAAAACGGGCTTTTTCATAGGATGTTGGCAACTTCCTTGCTTCAAAATATTTCTGTAACTTCTTGCATTGTATCCGAGCATTAAGAACGGTAAATATCTCCATTGTCATCAGTAGATTGGACAGCATCTGAAAGTTCTACTCTAACTTGATGTACGAGTCAACATTTCTGCTTTCATTTTGTTTGTAACAAAACCAGGATTCCGCTCATGTGGTTGCACCTCCGTTTGCTTCGTCTCGTTTCTCTTTTAACCTTTAATTGTTGTGAGGATTGTGTGTGTACTTAACCGTTTTAGAATGTGTCCGATTCTCTGTTCTTCTCTGGATCATTGTGTACTTAACTGTGTTCAATTGTACTAGATCCTTTGTCAAGTTTCAAATTTTAGTTTTCTCGTTTTTTATGTGTAAACTTATATTGCTGATTATGCAAAAGTACTGAATTTTTTGTGGATGTTACCATGCAATACTACTTGTCAGGCCTACCTGCTGTCTCTCTAGACAGATAGTCGAAAAACCATAGTGCTTCCAAATTTTAAATATTTAAATTAACGAGACTACGTTGATGGAGCACTGGATTTCGATTTGATAGTAAAGTGAATTATAAGTTTTGATCGTGACGACGTCTATAGACCGTAATTATGCATTGAAATAGTCTGATTACCGCCTTCTTTAATTCACGCAAAAGCTGTTTGCAGAATGCACTCGAAATTGATGACGAGCGTTTTTCAAGTCAGATTTTGCATTTTTAAGTCTGGTTCCATTGTTGCTTTTTCCTTGTGTGTTCTTGTGTGTTACGTGTTAATCCAGAAATTCCAATATCGTTCAAAAGATAAGATATTGCTCAGGGTTTTGGAAAATTTCGTATTTGGATATCGTTTTGCTTTTAGTGTATGCTGGCATTTTCTGATCGGGACAAGGAAGTCAATATTTTTTCTTCACGAGTAAAACATACTACATTGCTGTCTAATTACGAGATGAGTTGTTAGGCCCTTACTTAAGTACAATCTGCTGCTTTGTGAATAACATGAGCCAACAAACGTGAAATCAAACTTTCGAGCTTCTAATTGTCTCGTTAGTTGTATCTCCTTAGCATCCTTCAGTCATTCAAAAGTATCAAACTACGCTAAATGATTTACTCTGTAAATATTCAGTTATAACATTTTCTTGCATGGTGACTGAGCAACTACAATCAATGTGCATTTGACCGGCATTCGAAAAACTGTTTGTATATTTCGGTTTAGATTCAATCTCAGCATAGGCCGCAGTGATATATGCATAGATTAGATGTATGCACCACCAGCTTGGTCGACTGGTACCACCAGCTTGGTCGACTGGTGAGCGAATCCGCTTGCGAGCGGAAAGACCCGGGTTCGAATCCCTCTGCCGACATGGTTGACGCGGTTAGAAATATGGCATGGGACTTGGGTAAACAACCGAATAATTATCGACGTAATTATCCGACCCAAGAATGGTCCAGAAGGTTCGTTCCTATAGCCTCATTCTATTCTATTCTAGATTCATTGTGTCCTTTTTTTGAGTCGGAGACAGTATTTCCCTTCAAAAAGAATTTTTTTTTGTAACTTTGGTTGAAAAGGATTCACAATTTCTTATCGTCAATTTAGTTGGTAAATTTTACGAATGTTGATTCTTCGTTTGTAAGTCGCCATTAGGTGTCCCACATTTAACTGGAGGTTTTGGATCATATCAATCCATAGATCAGCTCCAAAACGTATCGGAGACCTTGCGGTCCATCATGGTGTTTGTTTTATCGCATCGTCTCTTGATCTACGTTTCCAATTTTCATTCACAGAATGAAAAATTGTCTGAAAATGGTACGGTTATGAAGACATGTGATCACTACTTCTCAAATTTGGTTGTTTGATCCTGCTGCTGGATTTTTCACTTTTTTTAAGTCGAGACATTGTGTTCATGTTCTTCCAAAAAAATTGCATGTCAATTGTATCTGATGGAGAACTTCTACTACTCCAATAATATTTGAACTGAGTGTTGAAGTGTTTATATTCCTGCTCGTTAACAATGTAGAGTGTGTGTGTATCAGCCGGATTTTGGCGTGAGAGCTTAAAGACCTCATTGCTCACACTGCACCGTGTTTGATGTTGCAGAAGCGACTGGTAGATCTTCACTAGACCTGTGGTGCCCGTGTTGGTGAACTTGAGAAGCCCTATGAGACCAGACCTTTTTCTTGTCTCATGTTTCTGTGCTCAATATTCTTTAGCTTTTAGATTACGTATTTAATTATACATTTGTAAGGAACTTTTCAGCCTCGTGGCAAAAATGTACAGATGTGGTAGGGATGTGTTCTATTATAGATGATGGTTCTGTAAGTACCTATGGTAGTTAAGCAAGCAAGGGACAGTGTGGCAGGTCACCCTGTCCTAAGAATTGACTTGCTTATTGACTTGGATCCCTCCTTACTTTAGATAACGGACGTGAGGTGTGAGCGTGATGACGTGTATGCGTGCGGTTCAGTACTGTCCTTGTTTCTATTTTGTTAGTTTGTTATTAATTAAGTGATAACTTAATGTCTATGTGGTGTCTCAAATAGGATTTCTGTTCGACATTCAAGAATTTTTGTGTTCTCATAGACTTTTTGTATTCACATTATTACTTCAGTATCATACCTCAATCATTTTTCTGAGATTGGCTGATAATTTGTCAAGTCCGATGTATTACTATCTGACCATCCAATTTTTTTTCAAATTGACTGTAGTTTTAGCTAACACCTTTCTATCGCATTACTTAAACTAATGCCTGGTAAAATAGTATGAACATTTTTTTCCAGATACTTTTCTTTCAATTGTGACGAAGTCTCGAGTGTATCACATCGGCTTCTATCAATGAACGGTGTAAAAAAGCAGAACTGTACATAGGTGTAGGTGTACATACAGTACCATGAAGTACAACGTAGCCTAAAGCGGTGCCGTGGCAACGCTCCTGGAGGTGTGCCGGAGGGACCGTTGAATTATCATCTGTTGTTGAACTCTCCATGCGCTGCCGCTTGCTCTCTTGTTTCAGAGCGCAAGTCTGCGGTGGCTAAACCAGGAATATAATAATAATTCAGAGCGCTAGTCTGCGGTGGCTAAACCAGGAATATAATAATAATTCAGAGCGCAAGTCTTAATATTATTGCTTCTCGAAACTCGACCTGACATTGAAATTATAAAGTTATTGTTACGGAGTGAAATGGTCAGACTGGGCACGTGTTCTTGAGTTATAGCTGAGAAAATCCCAGCATCTTTGCAAGTATTATTCTGATTCGTTTATTTTCGACTCCGCCAAAGATTTTTCAGAGTTCAACTGAAATAAAGTAAATGCTTGTCTTGAACCTCACAAGACCACTTGGTCTTGTCATCAATAGATAAGCACGTAAAAGCTTAAAATCCTTGCGGTTTGTCCATCTTGTAACATTTTTTGCCGACTATACAAAAGGTTTGCAATTTGTGACCTTGAAGATTAGGCTGTGGATACATTTTTATTGAGCATTGTTCTTTGCAATCGCAAGTACAAAATAGCTGAGCGGTGCTTTTTACTTTTATACTGCCAATTATAGCTATAACGAACTGTTAAAACTGGACTCACTTCCTTCATACTAACAACGCTGCTTAATTACAACGCTTATTTATTGTTTCGTTCAAAGGACTGTGATTGCTTGTCAACAAATTCTTGTTTGCCAAATGCATTGTTTGTAGTTTTGCCAGCTTTATCGTGAACAGATGCCACTCGAGGCGAGAGCTTTGTGGTGCATGGAGGTGCTTCACGCGCTTTTTTTCTTGTATGGTGATTCAATGGCCTCTCCACTGGTGTAGTTATTTTATTGTAGTGTTTCCGCCAAATTTTGGATTCCTCTACTCTAGAGACACGGCACCTGAGGTCCTAGTTTTGAGTTTTAGCATCTTAAGAATTTTTTTAGCATTACATTGAAGGCATTTTATTATTTCATTTATAGCTCCAAGTGTGTTCTGCTGTTCGAGGTCACAAGTAACTGGACCTGTAAATCTTGGTACCAGCTGTAGCAGGCTGTGCCTCATACTACCGTGAGGTGTTGCTCCTGTAATTTTACTGGTATCAATGCATTTTTGTTATTCTACGGCAACTACAACGGCCACAATCGACCAATACTGCCTGGTTCTAGTATCATTTTAGTGACTAATTTTTAGAGTATCTGCATCGGTGCAAATTTTGACGTGTAAGTGATTTTCGGTTTTGCTGAACACATCGCTACTTCCGGGATGCGCGATTTATTTGCAATTCATTTATTCTTTATCTCACCCGCTGAAATTAATTTCCCAATTGTGACCATTATTAGTAGGAATACGTTGGGTATTTGCATATTAGTTCATAATAGTGCCAATTATACAAACTTCCTGTATATAACTATTTTTCACTAACAAATTGTAATTTTACCGTAAAATTCGTTCTTTTATGTACGTATCAATACGAGCATAACTCTGAAAGCATCTTCCTTTTATGGTTGTATCTCTGCTACCATCTCAGAATTTCTTTTTTTTCTCTACATTCCTCAAATTCTAAGTTCTAATTTTCGATTGAAAATTATGCATCTGTTATTCCTTTTCAGTTTCAATTCTCGCTTGTTTTCACTCTGATTGCTTAATTTCTCCATCACAAAATTACACTACGGCGTTGCTTGTTCTTTTTGTAAATTTGACGAAGGTGAACATTGCATCGAAGATCTTTTACAATATAAACATTGTGTACACACAATGCATTCCTCATTAGGGTGCGCTGATAGGCAATGTCTCTCAACATGCATTGAGCCCTCGAGATTCCCATGAAGCATCCTTATTATACCGTGTAGGAAAATACGTTCATTGTAGTCTTCCCTTACCAGCCTGCCTTTTGGCTGACGCATACATTTTTGTTGTATTATGGTACCGGCAAAGGCCACAAACGGGTGGATTTGTACGGAAAATAGAACACAACAACGGAAAAGAAATGAATTCTCTACATATGATTGGGGTACCACCCAAGTCCCTTAGAGCGACTCTCACCAGGGATTTTTCAAGTTACTGACTATATTCACAAGGCTTGTGTCGTGATTCTTTTTCCTTTATTCTCTTTCGTGGATGAGGTCGACGTGACTTCGCACGAGATGAAGTGTTGGTGTTATTCAATAGTTTTAAATGAGCTTCCATCAGAGGCAGTTCGAAATTTCAGGAAATAACGAAGTGAGAGGGTAAAGAAAGAAAATCTGTGATTGTTGTCTGACGATGTGTTATGGTGTTAACTGTGTCATCTTTTGAACGTTTTGCGCACGTATTATATATAGACCATTTAGTTCTTTAATCCTACTTGTTTCTTCATTATTTTTTTTCAGTTTGTTTATATTTTTACGTGGCTGATGTATAAGGCATTCCGTGCTATAGATGACTTCAGAATACAAATTTGCTTATCTTCCTAATTATAGCAGTTCCATGTAAAGTGTCATTCTATTTCCTGTAAGTAAATCATTAGCAAAATGCTGGAATATCTTAACCTTCTGGGGCGTAATAGGCTACAGAAGTCGATCGTGTTCGACAACTGCAAAAACCGATAGCAATTAAACGTTTTAATATTCAATATAAGTAGTCTACAATCTCTAGCAAATGATTGCTAGTGATGTACCGTAATTTATTTGTAGTGTTATTTTGTGTAGAATGACTATGAATCTTGAAGTAACGGGACTTCCAGTTTGAAAGCACTAACCAGCTTGAACTCGTCTCCCTAGGGCAACGAAGACTGCACGGACAACTAATACAGACCTCTATATATCTCAACAGTTTTAACGATGTTATTCTGGAGGAATATTTTGACAGAACCGATTACGTGCAAACCAGAAATAACGGCTAAAAACTGATATTAAGAAGCTTCAAGACAACCCTGGCTATAAACTTCTTTATAGTTAAAATTGCGTGAACGTTGAACTAGCTACCTGAAAATAGTTTCTACTGGCACTGGGAACACGTTCGAAAATTGTCTAAAGGAATGTTGGACAAATATCCCTTCATTATTATAAAGGACTAATTCTATATCCTTAACTCCTGATGCCTGTGTATAATTGCGGTGCGTATGCGTGACTCAAATATGTATCTGTGCATGATAGTTACCTTAACTTTAGACGGCTTTGGACTTTGGTAGCTGATCAAGAATGGACAAAACGGCTTGTCTTGCGATCATTTTCTTTCCCATTCCATCCTAACAACGAAGGATGTTGCTCTGCATCAGAACAACTTCACAGGCGTACGATGCAGCTGGTAGGAAACTCATATTCTTAGTCAAATGACTACCCTAAGTGTGAACTGTGTATACTTTTATTTTCCATTAACCCTTTAGCGATCAAGTGGACTATTCGGTCGCCTTTCACGGTCTTTGGGAGAATTGTTCTAATAATTAAACAGTGAGCAATATGAGGTTGCTACTAGGTTTGAACGCTTCGGCATGTTACAGCGTCGTTCTTTTGGCTGCCTGGCTCTCAGCATGCTTCATTGCATCAGTGTACAGACGGTCTTTGTGAGCTTAAATGTAGAAACTAAAAAAACAAATTGGTCGCTAAAGGGTTAATTAGAGAAGTACCTGTCTACACGAGAGGGAACTTCTCAATTGTTGCTATTTTGCTCGCCTCCTACTACGGGTCTCCGGCATTGTGTTGGTACACAAGATTCCCGAGCTCTTACAATTTGGGTATGCCATAGACGTCTGGTCTAATAACTAGCGTCCCTTTAACCCGTTGCCTCCGATTGCCTGGCCGGTGTAAATCTTCACTTTGTACATATCACTAAAAAGCACTGTAAAATTTACAGAACCTAACCTAAGTGGTCCACACACGTACCACTTAAGGTTCTGTAAATTTTACAGTGCCTTCTAGTAATAATGTGTACAAAGTGAAGATTTACACCGGCCAGGCAATCGGAGTCAACGTGTGAAACTATAGAATTTCCTAGAAGTGACTGATCCAAGCCGCAGCGACTCGACAACACTTGTAACGAGGATCTGTTTTGGTTTAGTTTACAGTTGATTATGCTCTCCTTTTCAGTTTCAGAAAGATGTCCTCTTCCGGTGTGAGGAGCTGAAAGCGATGGTTCTCCCATCTTTTCCTAGATCAAAAGGATTCTTGAGCTCCTCTCGGTTAGCTTAGATGAGAGGATAGTGTCAGTTCTCGTTAGTTTGTTGTACTGTATTCTGTATACACTAGCATGCCAATCCTACAGCAACAAGGAGGCTCGTACAAGTGCTGGAAAAAATTAGCGTACCTTGTAGGTATTCTTCGTAGCCCTGGAAAGTTTTGTAAAAGCATCGTTGCAGCACGTCGACCTTCAAAATATCCTTGAAAATAAATGTTTCTTTTTTTAAATTGAGTAGTATTCCCAAGCTCCTCGCAAATCACGTGCGTTAATGGCGGCAGTCGAAGAAGGCCCAGGGAAATCTCTGTTTTAGTGTCAGGTTGTAAGGGAAGTAGATTTTGGATCGCATTAGTGAAAGAGAAACACTGAACGAGTAACATGAATATATATATTACAAATTCAGGAATTTAAAAGAAATAAACATGAATATCCCGAAATTTCTTCGTACATTAATTAAGAATAGCATTAGATTAAAAAATTTCATGATAACACTCATTTTCATTCCAATTTACTATATTTTGTGGGGTCATTACATGTCCAGAAAAAAAATCTGAACAAAGATTACCTCCATTAAATGTATCGTGCAAAAACAAGTTTGCAGCGACTTAGAATCAATATTTTAAATACCGCATTGAACAAATGGTGGTCTCTCATCCTAATTTGCAAATCCTTCATGCTGGACGAATTTTGAACAACAGTAGTGCAACATTGGTGCTTTTTTAGAATTTGCCGCTTCCAGTGGAGTTCATGGTGCCAGCTGACACCAAATCGTAACTCATGATAATCACGAGACCCATGTAATATACCAGTCATAAAAAACGTTAAAGGCGGGACCTGTGTACTGTGGCTGCAATAACTCCGTTTTCTATTCAGCATAACATCTGAATTACAGTAATATGATTAATGTAGAATACGTGCTGTGCCACGATTGCTTGTACAACGCGATTATAGTTGGGGAGTTATCGCCACCATTACACGATTAGCATCACCACCATTACATGATTAGTACCACCATTAAGTGATTTGCATCACTATTACACGATTAGCACCACCATTACTCGATTAGTACCACCATTACACGATTAGCACCAAGTTCACTGACTTGCTTGATGCCGCTGTGTTTGCAGAGCTTATTCAACGTTGACAATTACTTCTCATTTTGCAGTTGGCTTCTTGCCGGAGTAAATACTACGCCAGAGGAAAAAACAGCACAGAGTACTGGGTGATTGAACTTAAAATTACTTCCATTCTGAGCACAGTTTACTTGCAAGAGAACGAAAGGTGATCGCTTTTTCTCCTGCATATTAAAATGAATATTTGTTCTTGAGAGCAGTACGTTCTGTTCAGGCGCAAAATAATAAAAATAAAGGTAAAGGCAAACTCTTTCATGCCTGAACTATCATGCACTGGAATATAGAATTATTTTAGAGTACGAATCAGTTATCAAGAGGTGTCATGGTTATAAAATTTTTTTTTATAACAAGAGTTGTATGTTACTTTATTTTTACATCCGGTGAATGGTAATACGCTGAATACCCTAAAAACTAGATTTGAAGTTGATGTAGACTATAATCTATATCCGTCCTTAACACGTTGCCTCCGATTGCCTGATTGGTGTAAAACTTCACTTTGTACGCATAGTCACTAGAAGGATCTGAAAAAATTACAGAACCTAACCTAAGTGGTACACATACGTACCACTTCGGAGTCAACGTGTTAATGGGTGAAAGTAAAGCTATTGGGACTTCATAAATCCTTTAGTCTAAAGTTTTAGTGAGGTTTTTGACACAGGTATGCAATAGTCACCTTATTTCACTTCTAATGGCTGGTAGTGAATATACTTTAACGTATTGAACATGATTTTCATCTTTAATTTTAAGGGCAACTTTTATCAAACTGATGGTGATGATACTGAGAAAAATTTTAAAAATCCAATTCATGGTTTTAACACGTTGACTCCGAAGTGGTCCTTAGGTTAGGTTCTGTAAATTTTACAGCGCCTTCTAGTAATAATCTGTACAAAGTGAAGATTTACACCGGCCAGGCAATCGGAGGCAACGTGTTAACACGTTGTCTCCGATTGCCCGATTGGTGTAAAACTTCACTTTGTACGCATAGTCACTAGAAGGATCTGAAAAAATTTCAGAACCTAACCTACGGGGTACACATACGTACCACTTCGGAGTCAACGTGTTAAAGGAACAGTGCTTTGATTTGGCTTACCTCTAACACAAATATTTAACTTAATTAGAGCAACGTTATCCATTTTTTCCCTTTCATTCAGCTCACACGACTAAATATCTATATGCAGGCACTCCGACAGAACTAATACAAATTTCCGACTACACGCTATTATCAAACTAAAATTTATGTACACTGCAAAGAAGCACTGCTAGATTTTCTCGAAGTCTGTCGTTATTCTTGAAATTCACCGAAGCATTGCCAGGCTTATGAGCACTTATTAATGTGGTTCAAAATCTGAAGTGTCTCTCTGAAATTGCGTACCTTGCACTAGAACTCAGAAATACAAGAGAGGGTTTCATCAAATCACTCGTATTTGAGTCAGTCAAGACAACTTGATCAGGTTGAAAAAGAATGAACGTTTTCATATTCCTTGGTAAATCCTTGGTTTACAGAGGACTGACAGTGATTCTATCAAGCTGAACGAGATTGTGCACGATATAACCTGGTGTCTCTAGACGCTCGAATGTTTATTGATTTTGTTACTCTACCAGTCAGTGGCCGATAATATATTTTGCGATATATTGTAGTCCATTCCTATGCAACCAACACGGTATGAACATGAAAGTAGAACTGCAGAGCACTGATCATGGGAGTCTGTATCATAGTAAGGCTGTGACAGTGCATGTGAATCAGCGTTCGTGAAAAACATTTGAATCTGCACATCTAGTTTCTTGACGACAAGAGAAAGTCCAGCATCGCGTTATGCCGTGTTTGAATTACAGTCTTGCATAACACTGTTTGTGTAACACGCGCAGGCAGCACGCAGCAGAATCTTCTAGAGAAGTTGCGCTCCAATTTAAACAATAAAGAAGTGAGAATTTGTTAGTATGCATTGAAACTGGAATTTAATGTTTGCCTATTGTGTCTGGTATTTTGTTGTTGTCCTGAAATATAGAATGAATTATTCATGAAGTTTTGCAAGAATTTCCCTCCTTCTGCTCATCTTGCAAAACATTCTATTAGAAAATCATTTGAAAAGAATCATACATGTCAATAGAGTATGAATCGCTCTGTTACGGCACCAGCTATGCTTCTGTTCCAAAAATTCAACAGTGATGTCCTTTTCAATCAACAGCAACATTATCAATCTAACATTGGCAAGGAAGAACTTATGAACTTTCTCTAATGATTGGTTCTTCACGAAACTTGGTAAGGTCATGACAAATTGCTTTGAAACACGTACAAACGTCGTACTTGAAAAAGCCCTAATAGTAATAAATTACACAATTTTGATATGTGTCAAAGTGACTCCTTTAATATTGTACATGAATCATCATCCAAGAAACGGTCCGTTAATTTTGTGCTGTAGAAATACAGCGCGTGTGTTGACTCAGCGAAAGCGACCATCACCGTTCGTGCTTCTCTTCAGCGCCGGGCGGTGTTGCAAAACAAATTTGCTAACTAGCGATGCAAGTTGCTTAATTGGCGAGTGCCACGCTTGAAAGAACTGCCAG
>VCRD01002508.1:47703-58648 GCA_006783055.1 Trinorchestia longiramus | reverse complement strand
CTACAGAACAGTGCTCTAATTTTATATCAAGCCAAAGCGAGCTATCAATTCATCGAAACAATTTTTTAAAACAATCCTTTCTTAACCCTTTCAAGTGTGGTGATGCACATTTCACGAGGTCTTGTTTAATGGTTGAGGGTACGGAAAGCATACCACTTTTTAAAATTTACTTCCTACGCTGATCAGCAGTTCAAAATTTGTACCACCATCATATATTTAAAGGGAATACCCCTATGAATCTCTAAATTTTTGAGCATGTTACACATTTTTTTCCATCAAAAGTTTGAGCATGAAAGGGTTAAGAGCATACTGTCTGGAAATGATGAAAGTAATATGGAAGATCCGGCGCCTCTAAACAGCTACTCTGCTAGCTCAGAGAGACGCTGGAGCGCTGTACGTGCGCTGTCAGTCCTTGAACTGAAGGTGCTAAATCTGACTACTGATAAACAAGCTCCTGGGTACTGCTGATGTCAGGAACATGCTGGACTTTGTCCCGCGAAAAACTCTTTAACTTTGATAGTCAACAGAAATGTGGCAGGAAATCCTTTTGATAACTACATTAAATGTTCCACTTCACATCCCTCATGTAGGACAAAGGAGGATTATTTCTTCTACTTCTATTGTTCTGCATGAGCTCATTTCTTTAATGTTCAAAATGCCTCCACTAATTTACCTGTACATGATAAGGTTTAGTAGACCACAAAGCCCATCACAAAAATGAAAAATTTCAAAAAATTTCACCGTAACTTTGCCAGGAACATGTTCGTTTGAATAATTGAAAAATTATTTTTTCACCATAAGATATTCAATCAAGTAATTATGAGGCGTTTTTTTTTTAATAAGAACGAAATCTTGTTGTCCGTGAAGATAGCATTCTATCTCATCACTCCATAAACAAAACATAAACGCCGGAAGTCCTCGTTCAACACGGTTGGACGTATACTCAGACTGAAATAAAACTGAACAAATTAACCCTTTAGCGACCAATTTGTTTTCCTAGTTTCTACGTCTAAGCTCACAAAGACCGTCTGTACACTGATGCAATGAAGCACGCTGAGAGCCAGGCAGCCAAAAGAACGACGCTGTAACATGCCGCCGCGTTCAAACCTAGTAGCAACCTCATATTGCTCACTGTTTAATTATTAGAACAATTCTCCCAAAGATCGTGAAAGATGACCGAATTGTCCTTTTAGTCGCTAAAGGGTTAAAACTATGTACTAGGTAAGCAGATATACCTTAACCCTTTCACCCCGGAGTCTATTTATGTGTGGTACATATGTGGTACATTTGTGGTACATATGTGTGCCAACCGGGGAATGAAGTTTTATACTAGAGACTCAAAATCCAGTCAATTATGCCTTGAATCTGATCAATCATACAAACATTGCTGGTGAGAGCATTTTTTCGGTCAGGGTCGAAACGATCTTTACCTAATTTTCTATCACGCTAGTACGATAAGAAATTCAGTAGTTGAAAACCTTCGTGAACCGGAATTAAATGATAATACCTAATCAACACAGTCAATTTCCTCACTTGCCGGCATTGAGCAGAGAACTTAGATGTAGCTTTCACAAAAGTATTACTACCGGTTTTTCATATAACGTTTTCTGCTAAAAATCATTATCTATTGTACACAAAATTAGTTGCACAACCGAGTTAGAAGTATTTACGACACCCAAACATATTCTGAGAATCCAGTTTAGTTTTTTCGGATCAGAAAACTTTACCGGATGAAAGGAGCTGAACTGCAGACCCTGTGAAAATTTTCCGCAAGAAAGCCCTTCAGGGACAGCCTGGAGAGAGGCATTGAGTCGCCGATAAGGAGACCAATTAAATGCGGCCATCGAACCGACAGAAACAGAGCAGACTACGATGATCCTTTTTCTGGGCGATGATCCCGCAGGTACAAAAACTGAGCTTCCTTAGGGGTGGATCCAGCTTCTTTGGAGGTCATCTGAAATCCTGTGTAATTTCTGTCTAGTTTTCTTTCAAGATATCGATAATGAAATTCTATAGAACACACATGCATTAAACTTCGATGCAAATTTCGAATGCATTAGCCTGATTCTCTTTCAAATAATTTTGAAAATGGATAAACCACAGAACATTTAAGAGGAAAAGAATTTGAACCACTGTACGAACAATACAACTCGGGGGCGATAACCTCCAGACGTCACGTATTCTGATGCATAAAATATGCGAAACTAAAATAAATTTGATCGGATCTGGCTTTTTGAATTGTTAATTTTTTACTCGTTCAATGCATCACGTGTAAGGGGTTATAATGTTTATCATTTTTGTATTACGAAAGATTCTCGGTGGAAGACCAGTTTTCTTTGGCGACAATCTGTGGCATACAGGACAATGACTGAATACATGAGAGCATGTGTGACTGTCGGCAGCGTTGCTAGGTGGTGGGGCGGCGGTGCTAGGTGGTGGGGCAGCGGTGCTAGGTGGTGGGACAGCGGTGCTAGGTGGTGGGACAGCGGTGCTAGGTGGTGGGGCAGCGGTGCTAGGTGGTGGGGCAGCGGTGCTAGGTAGTGGGGCACCGGTGCTAGGTGGTGGGGCAGCGGTGCTAGGTGGTGGGACAGCGGTGAACCGTTACACAGCATAGCACCAACTGCTGCTAGCATATGGCGTCTCGGTCAGCACGCAACCGCATCAATCAAGAAAAAAATGAAAACGGGTTATTCCGAGAGCGTTTATGCACAAAATATCCAACATTGGGATTTAAAATGCCTTATAGTTAAATCGGTAAGTGGTTCTCACAACTGAAGCAAAACTTGAAAATAAAACGGGGTAGAAATTGTAAAAATACGTTTATATCGAAACAAGTTGCATACGACATGAGGTGGGTGACAGTTTGAGTTTCTTACAGCAATGCTAAGGTCTTGTAATTGAATATACGAAGAGGGATAAGACTTTTAATTTGTGATTTCTAATTTGCTGGTCGATCGCTTCCTTTAATGTGTAGATAATCCATTAAATTTAAAGAGAACTTAGAACTTCATTGCGTTTGATATAATTAGATGTTACATTTCAGAGAAAAACGACAAATGAAAAAGGAAATTTAAACATGTCATGAATTATCAGGAGTGAAACACCCACGCAGGCAAAATGGAGTTTCTGTGGATCTAAAGTTTTAAGTTTTTACGTTTGCTTATTAAAATCAAGCATTTGTTAAAATTGGCACATGCACTTCATGATTGCACTATGATTAAAAATAAATGCAAGCAAGAATGGTGCAAGCAAGACAGATGACTGGCAAGTATGGTGTGCAAAAAATGCAGAAATGAAATAAAACCAGTACAAACTACTCTATTTGAAGAATAATCTAAACGAGCTCGTTCATTAAGCATTAATGTCTTACAGGCTTTACTTGTCTCAGTGTTAGAATTTTCGAGTGAAAAATTTTCATAAGTTTTCGAAGTATTTCCTTCTTAATATTTATATAGAAATATTATCAATCATCATTATTTCGAATGTTTTGATGACAAGGAAGCACAATTTTCACTATGTGCTAGAACTACGGAACACTATCACTAGTTAGATACATATAGGTTTAATACAAAATTTAAAAAATCATTAATATTACCAATGTATTATCACTTGATTCCAGTGCGTGATACACGCACAGTATAATATACATACATATATATATATATATATATATATATATATATATATATATATATATATATATATATATATATATATATATATATATGCGTACATATATATACATATATGTACGCACATATTGTTCAATAAACCTATTTTTGTGTATTCAGTTTTAATACATCCAGTCGTAATGCTTTACATGAAAATATAAGGCACCCAAGAAAAAGGTAACATATGATACCGAACTGGGAAATGAAACAGCGTTCTAGAATAGAATAGAATAGAATGAGGCTATAGGAACGAACCTTCTGGCCCATTCTTGGGTCGGATAATTACTTCGATAATTATTCGGTTGTTTATCCAAGTCCCATGCCGTATTTCTAGCCGCGTCAACCATGTCGGCAGCGGGATTCAAACCCGGGTCTTTCCGCTCGCAAGCAGATTCGCTCACCAGTCGACCAAGCTGGTGATTCTTTTGAAGGAATAACCTCGAAATGTTTCGGCAAAATGCTAAGTGCTGTTTGCTTAAAATAATTATGTCATCGACGATGTGACAGTGATTTGAATAGTCGGGGCTGTAATTGGCTTAAAAGCGTAAAATAGTTCGCAGTGTTCGTCACATATCTAATATTCTTCATGTATGATAATTCAGTTGAAAATTCTTGCTTTCACACTCATTATCAGAATAGTCGTGTGGTTGAACGCTAATGGTATGTTGCTGTTAAAATCACCGGATTTTAACTTTTTTATCTAATAATTCTGAAATTATTGTTTGATCATTTCCTTTTCAGATACCTTAGTCGCTACATTCATAAAAGTAATTATTAGATGGAATCATTCATGCGTATATTTATTGCATGCAGAGCATAGTTTCCGAGAGAGAAGTGTTTCTAGCTCCATGCATCTGCAAAATAATTACACTGTGCATGCAAAGAAAATTACGAAAAAAGGAAGAAAAATATCTTGTAAATGAGATGTTTCGATAAATGTCCACACGTATTTCCAGATCGATCTAAAAATTTTCACGTTCCGCAAATTTTAGTTCTGTAAAATCCGTCAGGTAGTGCAACTCCTCACAGGTAGCTGTGGCGTCCACTGCCACCTGCTAACCTTCAGTTACCTGCTTACCAGCAGTGAGTGAGGTGGTGAGGGATGCACTTCCATGGTGTATTCTGGATTGCAGTGAATTTCTGTTCCGTTCCAGGATCGTGTGTTATTCTTCGGTGAATATTTGGATTGTCGCAAGTCATCAGTGAAAGTAAACTTTTGATTGTGTTTCTGCACAAAGTGAAGACATACATTTCTCCCGTACATAAATTTGAATATGGTGGGTTAGGCATGAGTTTTAGTGGCATTGAGGGACATTCTTGAGCGACTTGGCACGGGCACTCTACCTGTAGCGTCCATTGAGGCACTGCCCAAACAAGCCCACGAGATGCCTTAGCTTCGCAATTCCCTGCTGTAAACTTTTTACTCATGCGTGAGAATTTTGTTTCCGGAATATCCACGACAAATACGATGCCGTGATGGGTTGGTTTAGTCAAGGGGAAGACCCAACTTTTCCTCCTCCACCTCCTCCACTTGCTGCAATTGAACTCATCGAGCAACCCATTCTGAAAACTGATGCAGCTCCTCCAAACCCTTTTCCTCACACACTTTTGAAAACTTCTCGGTCTCAATATGCTCTTAATTCTTGTGATCAAGATCCCCTTCAAATTCGGCCGTCCGAACTGTCGTACACGCGGCCGCTGCTTAAACCCCAAAATATCAAAACCACATCACAATTTGCTGCACCTAACTCTGTGACGAAAGGCAAGTCCACTCCAAACGTCAGGTTTGCTGCTCATTCCAGAGTCCCACAAAATAATAAATTATTAATGTCTCGCAGAAACTATGAACTTTCTGCGTCTCAACCTTCCTTGAACACGTGGGCGAATGATGATCTACGTGCGGACCCTGATGACTTCTTCAGTCCTGATTATTTCGGCTCGATAACTTACCGCAACACGCAGTTAAATTCACGGGTGGGGGCACATGATTTCAGTCTGGAAGAGAGGCCGCGACTGGCTGCTAACTACTGTGAGCTGCCAAGGAAACGACATAGCTCGAACCAACAACTACGAGCTGCTTCCAATTGTCAGAATCTCTACAAAAGCACACCCAATATTTCAGAGCTGGAAGATCGACCTATGCCTGCTCATCCTTGGGACACAGAGTTCTTCAAAAAGGGCTACACGCCCGTGGCTGTTCGGTATGACTTCGGGGCTACGTCTGATGCCATGCGTTCAAACACTTGCAAAACTCTAACTTCTGCCAAGTCTGAGTCTGCATTAAATCGTATTTTGATCAACAGTACGAATGATAGGTCGATTCAGCCAAATGTAATGTCGAATTCTACTGCCAAGAAGACTTACGAAAATTCGTGTTCATCGATACAGGTGTTGACCCCCTGCAACCAAGGTTACTACCACCATCACAATCAAGGGTACTCCCCTTATACTCCTCCTGGTTCTGACTCAAACGGGCCAGCAGGATCTTCGGTTTCTTCTTCATCGTCTTATGCAGCGAGATCTGTTGCCTACAACACTTCTAATCCTTGCAAGTCTCCGATTTCCGCAACACATACACCCCCTGTGCCGGCACCGTATAGTCCAGTTGGAGCTCCCTACACACCTCCTGGATCAGCTCCCTACACACCTCCTGGATCAGCTCCCTACACACCTCCTGGATCAGCTCCCTACACACCTCCTGCTTCAGCGCCCCATACACCCGTCCCTCCCAGTATAGCTTCAGATGGCATTCGTAAGGGGTCAAACAGGAGAAGACGAATCAACTCCAAATACAAGGTATGCTTAGGCGTCCTGTATATCAGTTCATTGCAAGCTATTTGTTGTCATCAGAGCTAAATAATTCACAGGGGACAATCCTCAAATCTCGATTTTTTTGATCCTTGGGTCTCTGGGAATAAAATTAATAGATTTTTTAATGTTGTACTCCAGAAAATTGAGGTTTAGCGACAAGAATGTCTGTTGTTCGATGTCTGTGAAATTTTGAAAACTTTCGTGTTCTTTCATGTTTTGAATTAAAGGGCATTAGGAGGTCTTTTAGTCCTCTAAATCCGGCTGTTCTGTCGCCATGCAATAATTTGAAGTAATGACAAAACCTCTTCAACGAGAAACCTGAAGGGTTCACCGTGTTTTCGGTTGTATACATAATACTATCCATGGTCGTAATCGAGGCCTGATTTATCTGGTGCTCTGATGTTTGCTTGTAACTCAAACAGAAAACACGAATAACTATCGTCAACTTTGATTGTGATTTAAGAATAGAATAGAATGAGGCTATAGGAAGGAACTTTCTGGCCCATTCTTGGGTCGGATAATTACTTCGATAATTATTCGGTTGTTTACCCAAGTCCCATGCCGTATTTCTAGCCGCGTCAACCATGTCGGCAGCGGGATGCAAACTCTAGCCAAAGTTATGAATTAAATTGATTTTGATTGAAGTGAATTGGTGCGTTCAAAAATGTATTGTTTGGCACTAGAGTAGTTTGATCACGGCCTGGCTTCAAGCTAACTGGTTGGCAGTTGTTTTTCTCATGTTCTCTGACAATGAGAGGAGATGAATATATTTTGTAAAAAATAGACAATCCATTTGTAACTGCAACTTTTTTTTAGCGTCGCGTAACCATCGTTCAAAGAATGACCGTAATCCATGAAAAAGTTGATTCATTCTTTAATTTAGAACATAAAACTCATTCAGAACTTATTGTGAAAAAATATCAGACGCTTCTTTCTCAATGAATTTCACTAGCTGAACGGAGAGTTACGTAACTGAATTTCTCTGTAACAAAAAGAGCTTGGTTTCTTAACCTCTTACGCCAGTCGCTTTTGAATGCATGCTATTTGTATACCTGCAGAATTGCAATTTATTGAATACTGTTAACATGAGCTCAGAAGATTAAGTCGCTCGTATGTTTATTTAGTCTTCGTTGAGAAATAAGTTATATTTTGTAGTTTTCCTGAACCAGTTTGATTGAAAATACTTTAAAAAATTTGAAGTATTTTATTACCTTGATTACTTACTAGAGTTGGGTATTCGCCATTTCAGAGTTTTTGTCACATTTTGTTGCATGTTCAGTATCATGAATCACATGAGTTCGAGTTTCTTTTTTGTTGAGAATCTTCCATAAACTGTCATTTTAATGGAAGTGAAAGGTTAGAAAAATATCGATCCCACTGACATTTTTAATTTCCTTGAAAGAGAAGAACTTCATTAAGCAATAGCCCTTATTTTACCTAACGTACGTCAATTGAAATGTCTCCTTGTCCAAAGGCCAATTGCAGGATTGACCTCATGAACTAAAGTCCATTAATGTTGAGTGGTAAGACGAATGATCCGCCCCACCTCATCTCATTCTGGTGTCTAACATGGTTACTATAAACATGTTCATAGTTCACTGTCAAGTTCACCTTATGAATTAGCAAACATTCATACTCATTCTTCTCGTTCGTTCCACGACTCATGCTCATGATTATCCAATGTCTTTTGTATGTTCGAGTGCACCGCCTCTCGAGTCAGTTTTACGAGTATCTTGACAGTTTAAGTTAATATTTATGACTACTGGGAATGTAGAGGGAATGTTTGGATGGAATGAATTAGATGGTGGTTAGCTTTGTCGCTGAGCTTGGATGTCGTGCCACTAGTTACGGTCTCAGCAGCAACCGCTTCATGCTTGATTACACTGACAAGAAAGGATAGTTTTTTCTTGCGGTGGTCGCCAGCTCTTAAAAAGATAGATCTGTTCCGTTCAGTTTATTTCGCTTGATGTACTCGCTCGTAAGGCTCAACTGAATGAGGTGAAGTGCAATCCTGTTAGGTATGTCTTTGCAGGGAATAACTGAATTGCAAATAGAAGTTAACCCTATCGAGCCTGCTAAGACATACTTTATATATCCTACAGACATTTTCAAAAAGCCTAGCGGTCTGTTTGTTATAGAAACGCTTTGATATATAACTAAACTGATATTTATACTCACAAAAATTTGTAGATCATTACTTTTGCTAAGCTGTCAAATTAATTTTTTTGCGTGTACTGAAGCAAATAGTCCATTTTTTCCATGTCTAAATGAGGCACACAAATACCGACTGGAAATGGTTGAGGCACGTTATTCAATAATTACAATAATATAAGCTTTCCTGAGAATAGTAATTACGGTACTGAATAACACTGTAAAGATCTTGAAGTTTAGAGCGTTGAGCCTCAGTGCGCTAAGAAACTGACACGTACATGCAAACTTCGAAACATATACTTTAAGTGTAGGAATTTACACGCCCAAGTGCGTGCTTAAATGACATTCACTTGTGCGTACCAAAGCAACACGCGAAGTTGCATGAAGATCATGCAATTGAGATCAGAAACTGTAACTTATAATTAGAGGCGCAAACACAAAACGTAGGCCAATTTTTATTTCAAAAACGCAAGATATTTGATATGGTATCTGGGTAAGAAGAAATAAGAAATTTACTGGTTACGATTGCCGTGTCTCATAGTTAAATGAGAGATGTTTTGCGATTTTTTGTGTGTATAACACGGCGAAGTGGAAGTGCTCAACGTACCCACTGACTTCCTCCCTGCAGCTCTGACTTTGTCACTGACTTCCTCCTAGGAACTCATAATTCAACGTACGTTGTTCACAAATTTCCAGGTGTATTCTTGAAAACTGAAGAATTGTTGTAAATGTTGCTATTCGTGAATCTGAATGAAGCCATGAATAATTAGTAATAAGAATAATAAGAATACTTGGGAGTACTTAATACTTAGTTTTACCTAACCGAGAAATACCAAGAAATATGTGTAGCATCGGAAACTGCGTGGGCCTGTCAGGTTCAGTCCAGTCAATTTATTTTTTATGTATAAATATCTATGACAGCAAAATTTATAGTTATTGATATGATCGATGTGTTTGTACTGCATAAGGCTAGTTTAAACAATTTTGGTAAATAATTAATCTTTCTTCAAAACTGGCCTTGTAAGGTTGATGGCCTTTCTAGGGTTAATGAAACTATATCTTATATTGTACGGCATTTGATTGCACATACTTAGTAAAGACGTGTGTTGCCACTCGAATTCTCGACCAACACGCTCTACGGACCACAAATGAAAGCATTGTGCAGCAAGGAAGATTTGATACACCGAGCGATATTATTTCCGTATTTCCGGTGGTGATAAATCATTGAGATCCTCTTCCTCGTTTCCTGTACATCTCAAGACTACCGCTGGACATCCGTCTGTTGCATTACCATACGTGACAATATTTTTTACTTTCCCTAGAGAGCAAGGCAAAACGTATTTTGCGAAGTACAGTTCTCGGGAGCTCTGTAGTAAATTAACTTGATTTAGTTTTGAAAATAATGCTGTAAAATAAATAATGATTTTGACAATGCTTTCAGTAATAACAAATTGGTATTTAAAATGGTAATCGTTTAGCTGTTTGAATACATTTTACGGTATCGGTTCAATGGATACTCGTCAATAGGAAAAAATTGTCATAATTCAGGCACTTGTTATTTTGTGCTTCCGGAAACCGCAATTTAAGTCCACATAATACTCGAGAAAGTAGTTTGGTTGCTGTACTGGGAGCATAAGAATACTAGTCTCTAACAGCTTTAAGCTCGAGTTAGAACTGCAGTTTCTTCCTTATAAAACGGTACTAGTTTATGATAAAATGATCGTTACCCCCTTCTCGATCCGGAGCTTTCTAGTAATCATTTTATATACTGATTCATGCTTGCTATTTTGATATTCATATTAGTAGGTAATTGTTTCTGTCAAGTATTTGGGTATTAGTTTCGATCATTACTGACCAGTAATAGCTATTATAGTTGTTATCGGTTGCTGAATTGAACATATCGTCACGATGCGACACTTGCATCAGTACGAAGTAAAGCATCGACGTCAATTACTATCTCCTTACCAATTAGTTCCTTAGACTCCTTGTATTTTATCGAGAATTGAGCATAAATGCCATGGATAAAGATCCCCTCGAGAGTTATAGTCAATGTTTTGGAAAAAATAATCTTTTTTGAATTTTAATTCCGGACTATGCGTACTTGGAAACTACCTCCTGGTATGCCAGATTGGTGTATGCAGGTGTAAGTGTAGAAGGACTGTGTTGAGGTTGCTTACATTTTTTGAAACAAATTAGGCCCCGGTCAAAACGTAAGAAAAACATCGTACCAACATTTCCTACTTGCAGGGAGTCGATTCAGGACTCTCATTGAGTTATTTCCAAATGACCATTTCTTGATTCAAATCTACTAA
>VCRD01002508.1:31912-45231 GCA_006783055.1 Trinorchestia longiramus | reverse complement strand
TTTGCCTGCAACTTATTTGCTTACAACTTATTTGCTTACAACTTATTTGTGTACAACTTATTTGTGTACAACTTATTTGCCTACAACTTATTTGTGTACAACTTATTTGCCTGCAACTTATTTGCCTGCAACTTATTTGCCTGCAACTTATTTGTGCACAACTTATTTGCCTACAACTTATTTGCCTGCAACTTATTTGCCTACAACTTATTTGCCTACAACTTATTTGCCTACAACTCATTTGACTGGAATTTATTTGGCTGCAACTCACCTGGGTCCACTACTGCTTTAGTTTTACGCTCTTATGTTTCGCTTCTGTGGTTATTTTGCGTTTATTTTTCACATTTTATGATACAGAACCTTTATTATATACTTTATTATATACTTTATTACATACAGAATCTTTATGCATGGTTTTTAACAACCATGAACTGTTTACTCGGTTGTTAAATTTCGATCTTAGGTCTCATTTTGTTTTGTTAAGTTTTAAAGAGTCGCTGTTGAAGTTTAAGTTTTTATCCGAGACTATTTTTACTCGTTTCGTGTAGCAAAGTTTTATGTCGCCCCATTGCGTTCTTTTCTTGAATATTATCATAATTCCTTGTCGATATGAGCATATTTTTAACGTTGTCTGGTGAGATCTGTTGCGTTACAATGTAATTCTTTCTGTAAAAACACACTTTCATCAAACAGTTTAAAATTGTCTACTTTGCTCGCTGGAAGCTTCACGTTGATCATCGTATAAGTACAGAGTTACAGTTACGTTACGCAGCACAACCGCTGCGCACATCCTATGCCCAACGGACTGTACCTCCTCTGTGCCTCCGCCTGCTTCTTTATTTTCCGATTATTTTGTGTTGATCGTCTTCTTTGCTGGTCAGAGAAGCAGCCTCGTCTCTGTTTTGCATGCGCAATATAAAATCAAGCACGTACGCAGCTGCTCCTATTACGCCTCTCAAATGTGTACATCCTGGTTCATTTGATTGTTTTCTTAAAGATATATTGTCTTGGAATTAGTATAATTTATTTTTCTGACTTCAGTCGGTTGTAAACCTCAAATTTATTTAACTCGAGAGGTATTTTCTGGTCGATATCTTGAGTCAATTACAATGATAAAATTATATAAAGTTTTTTGTTCGAATCAAACGAACATAGTAGTAGGTGCAATAAATATCCAACAACTTTTAAAATTTTTATTTATTATAGTTATGGCACTGCTGTCGTACGCTATGGATGCTTTCCTCAGATGTTCATGACTGCCCACTTCTTTTATCCAAAACTGTTCCTAAATTCAAATCTTGTCCCTAATTTCTATCCAACACTGTCCTTTGATGGTGAAATAGTCGTGTTCGAAAGCTTGCGTAAAGAGCGTGAAAAGTTTTACGATGCTCACGCAAGGATGACTTTGGTCTGGTGTTTGAGATTTCAAATTCAGACACTTGCTTAATTATTCGCTTTATACTCGAATTGTAGTGAAGCATGTCTGTGCCTGTTTTGATACCTCAAACACCACCGAAATGAGTTCTGTTTATCTCACACCTTATTTTCAAGTTGCTAAGAATTTATTAACTGTACAATTGAATTTATTGTAACTTGATAACTCATTTGCAAGAAAATTCAACTAGTTCATTTATTTTATTGAACTTCCCAGCCTGTATTCTGATCTCGTTGCTTGATGACAAAGTTGCTATACTGAACGATCATTTTCGCGAATGAGTAGAATATTAATGGCTAGTTATCTCGTAATGGGCCTCGTCTTCGGTTGATTGCAACATCGCTGGTGCAGGCGATGTTGTGTCTCATAAGCAATCACCACATCCTACTCACAGGCCTGGTCGGCATTTCCCTGATTGTGTGAATGATCTTGGATCTAAATCAGGCCGTACCAATAGCTTCAATGAGGATAAAGCTCAGTCGATCACTTGCTTGTTTCCACCTAAAACTTTATGGCTGCAGCTGGCCTCTTGCTTATGAGATTAAAGACACTCACAAGAAAAGGAAAAGTTGTCGAACGACTCTTCCTGCGTGGCAAACTTGGGTGAAAACACCGGCCCAGGAAGAGAAAACTGCGGGCAGCAAGTGAAACCCACAGTACTCCGCGGTCGCGTGATGCCAAGTTCTTGTGACGAGCCTTCATGGACTAATTTCGGAGGTGTTTGGTCGGCTTCCCTTTCCGCTTACATTTCAATACTTGAAAAAACACTCACGACACGGAACTTACTGAAACGAAATTTGAACATTGTTTATTCGGTGGAAAGTTCCATTGTTTCGTTACAGGGCTTCAGGTAACAATTGAGAGTCCTATAAATGTTTCAGTTTTATAGGTCCGGAAACTCGGAATTGGAGTTCATGAGTTTGCTTTCTTTAAGCCAATAAAATTTCGTACGTAGTATCTAAAGATATACATATGGTGTTAAAATTTATCTGTATTGAACAGTTTTTGAATTTCTCTTATAGTAATTTGAGGCAAAAAGTTCTAGATTTTCAATATAAGTTCTTAAAATTACTTACGGCATTTTTTGAATGAGGAACCTTAGTGGCTTAGCAGAAAGTAATCATTGTTCTGCGCCAGGAAATATGTAAAGGCAATGTCGGGAGTGAAGTGGAAAGAAAGCTGATGACAAATTACTTATGAAGTTGTTGGTTCTGCTGCGAGGCGCTTCAAATTAAGGTAATTTGAGGCCAAATTATATGGAATTAAATTGAACAAGAATTCCAGAATCCCATCACACTTTACATTTATCACGAATTTGTTTTACGAGATGTTCATTTTTAAGTTGATTGAAAGATTGGAAATGTAGCTCCAGGGAATGCATTAATTGCCAATTTAAGGGCGTCGTATTTAATAGGTTTTTCTTCAGAAAATTTATTTCTTACATTTTCAGCCCAAATGAACATCAAGGTATGTTTTACATCTAGAATTCGTCGTGGGATCTTATTTACTATAGAATGCAAGTCTGCCATTTTTTCAATGCCTCCATCGTGACAATGTCTTGATTCTAGCTACTCTAATTAAGCGCCTCATCAATATTGTCGACCTGTCATTGAACCTCACGTGGTTTTCTTTACAACTTTGTGTGGTAGAATGGAATAAATGTCGTGTCATTGTGATATCGTGCAATTATTTTTCTCGGATGCACCGATAGATCGTTTTAACACCAGTGTATCCAGGATACACAATGCCCTGAATTTTTCTAGTTGCTTTAATTGAAATTCGGAGAATAGTTAGCGAAATAAATTTGAGGGTTCTTAAGTGTTTATTGTTTACTATGACACAATTAAATATTAGAGACTTCTTTCTTGTATTATATATTTGAGCTTAATCACGAGGAAATATTCCTCGTGTAATTTATTTATTTAATTTATGCTTTTTCAATGTCGGCCCAAAATTCTCTTCGTAATTACTGCTGCTAATACAAGAAGAATTTGATCGTCAAACATTTCAATCTCGTTAGCACAGTTTATTTTTACAATTCGTCAAAAAAACATTTCTTTTCGTTTGAATGTTGTTCAAATATTGAGCGCCTCATTGCGGCTTTATTTCAATTTTTATATTCTTGCTGAGCAGGAACTTGGATGGAACAAACGTGTTGTGGTTTTCTGCTAACTCCTAAATTTGTTTATCATCGTTGATGATATGATGTTAACCTTCAATTTGTTTTATGATTGGAGGCGTAAGCGACCATGGGCATCACAGTTGTATTGTACGGCCCCACAATTAGCTCTTAGTAGCTACACCAACACGTTACATGAAGCGATTTCCTGTATGGGTCTCCAATGCTCGCGCCATTTAATAAGTTTTATTTTTCCTTTCTCTTTTAATTCATTAAGGTAACGCAGATCATAAAGAGAATTTTTTAGTTTGAATGCTATAGTGTTTAACACAACAGTGTAGTTTAAGCAAAAATAAAAGTAGCGATTTAAGGGTTCATTTGTTTGGGTTAACAAAGCAAGGTATTTGCGCTCTATAATCAGGTAGTCTGAAGATATGAGACTGGTTTCAAGACTCAGAATTGCAACATCCAGCATAAGTCGACTGTAATATCGAAGATATGAATTTCTTAGAAATACGAGATTTTAATTAAGTTGTCGAACATGATTTTAATATTATAGTTCAAGTTGAGGAAGAAAGCGAAAGCAATAAAATATTTAAGGTAAACACTAAAATGTTCACACACAGAGTAAATTTCATCTCTACCTGAACCTGTGGATAGATATCATGGAAATTAGCAGTGTATTATTCAGGTAGCGTTGTTTTGCTCAGAGCTATTTAATTACGCTGTTCTTGGGCAATAAAATAATGGTGGACGGACATGGGTCAGTCAACACGTCGCGAGTCGCTTGTGCGTCAGCGAAAGTGCTGCTGCTGCTACCGTTCCTGTTTCTCAGATGCCCTCGGGGTTCCGGGTTTCTTTTCCCTATCTTTCTTCTGAGTAATTTGAAACTGGAGAACATTAAAGAATTTGCCAGTGTCTTTGCAAAGTTCGTGGTTTTTTCAGTAATTGAAAGCACGATCGGATCTCACACTTTTTTTTCTGAGAGGAATTCTGGACTAAATCTAGAGTTTTAAGTGGCGTTGTGTTTCATGCAATATACTGTTGCATTCTAGTTTCCAGTTTTATGCGTTTTAATTTCATTTTGTGTTTCATTTGCAGTCGGCAAAATATGATTGGCGCAGAATGACAATAACAATAGAAGAAAATATAGTTCCTCAGCATTAATTTGGTCGACAGTATTTTTTACTTGGTCGACTGGTGAGCGAATCTGCTTGCGAGCGGAAAGACCCGGGTTCGAATCCCGCTGCCGACATGGTGGACGCGGCTAGAAATACGGCATGGGACTTGGGTAAACAACCGAATAATTATCGAAGTAATTATCCGACCCAAGAATGGGCCAGAAGGTTCGTTCCTATAGCCTCATTCTATTCTATTCTAAGTAATGTTTCATTTAATATAAATTAATCATACCCTCTACTGAAAAACTGTTGCAACTATAAAACATGAGTTGTGAGAAGCCATCGATTATTTTTGAACCATTAAATACTTGACTATTTTATATGATCAGCAAGTTCGCGATGGAAACTATGCTACAAAAATAGAAGTAAGCTTCATCTCCTTGAATTTTTATTACTGAGCGCGAACTTCACTGAGGTGCTGGAGTTTACACTCAGAGCACGACCGTATTTAATACAGCAGAAGACTCATCATTGAGCCTTCAGGTCAAAGAACCGTGTGACTTTTCCATTCTCTATTTTTGAGGAAGGTGTTTTAAATTCTTGACGCGGTCATCTACATCAGGTGACGTCAAGTTCTGTGTCTGCACTGAAAGTCGTGACCGTAATTCCATTGAATCACTCGAGTATATAATAAGCTTTATTCTTCATACTAGTTGTTTGCTACTTGGCAAACGTCGTCTCTTCATTCCAGTCGTTAAGTTAAATTTAAGTAAGAAGCGTCGTATCATTTACGTCTTACTGTGTATAATATGATATAATATTATGAAGGACTGGATATACATCCAGCTAATTTTGGTGGGACTATAAAGACGACTTTACGTCACCTATTGTCACCATGGGTCTTCATTTGAGTACTGAAATTAAAGGATGTGATGCAAATTATCATGTGGGGTTCAAACACTGTGTACTACCAAAGGGTTGCAGTCATGCAGCATACGCTCTATCACAACCCCAGTCATGGGGGTTTTGACGTACGCGTGCATTAGAAAATATCTTGCGACTGGCAGACATGAGGTGGGTCCTTCTTGCTAGTTGGTAGTCTCTTTTTATTTGAAAAATTGAATTCATAGACGAAAATTGGTTCAAGTTTTAGCGAATTCACTCATAACTTGAAAGTTTCAATGAGTAAGCTGAAATTTCTTATCTTGGGAGAAATAAAATTGCAATAATTGCTTATTCTGGATATTCATTACGTACAAGAACAAATCTGTCCCTAAAAGAACAACAAGCAAGGTGATTCGTTGCTATGAATTGTAAATGGGTATTATTACCTTCTACTTTAAGCGTACTTGTCGTGTTTCTACGTGTGTTAGCAGCTGAATAGTTTTAATTATTATTCATTGTATGTTGAAACTTAATCAGGTGGTTTTCCAGTTTCACTAGACAGCGCGTGTGTCTATTGAACGCTATGAATTTTCTGGGCTGATTTGTAAACCTTCCTGCTTTAGCGTAGTGACATGTGTTGGGATCAGGTGTCACGTAAGTCTTCTTGCTGTGGAAACTGAGTCATTGTGTCAGAATGCATGAATTGTAGTCCAACATCCTCCCTGTTACCTCTACTGTTGCTTAGGCAGTCCCTGCTTTGAAAGCGTGTCCTGACTTGTAAACTGATCATCAAAACCGGGCAATTCTCGTGTTCCAAATGACGGAACTGACGGAGTTGCCAACTTTGTCAAGGTCTCCTCGTTCTTAAATAAGGTGACTGATAACGGCCATACGAGTAATCATAATTGGGATTTTTGGTACGAGGGTGCGATTATGAGGGGCTTTTCATATGCATGGTGTTTTGGTCAAGCCCTTGTAGAGTTCCAAGGAAAAGGGTGGTCTTCACGTTCGACCTTCGGTGATACAGGAACAAAATGTTCCAGACTTTGAGGGTGTTAAAAGAGTCACACATTACGCCAGTTATCAAAAACGGGCATGATGATCATTGGCGGTGAATTCTGTTTACGGCCGTGCACGAATCGTACTAATTATCCCAAGGTGAATATTCACTAAACTTTTGAGTTTGTAGTGTTCGTGTTCAAGGGCGTCAGAGTGAGTTATTGAAGCAAAGAGATGCCGCATTGTCATTTTGGTACAAGGCAGAAAATCTACTTAATCCTGATAGTTGTCTAGTGTCAACCTAATTTTTCTAGATTGTTTTTTAAATTGTTCTAGTATACAATTGCTTGGCTTCCTCATTGTGTAGTTCCAGGCCGGCCTTCAATGTTTCGGGTAGGGCTATAAAGTTAAATATTGGTACAACTTAGAGCGCTTGTCGTGACTCAAAATAGTAATTATAAAGACATGAGGAAGAGTTGTTTATAAACATTTCAATTGCTTTAATCTTCAAGTGTCAATTTAGCTAGCCGTAAAATTCTTGCATTATAAAAAGGGTTCCGGGTTGATGTTTATTAACGCCAATTAGTAAAGCGATTACCTCATTTTTGACGCTTATTCATGATTGGAGGACATAGATCATCGTCTTTTGTTAATAGGGCATGATAGAAGGATGCGTACTATGGTGTTTGAAATATTGTAAATATTTTCATAACTATAATACAAAAAGAATGAAATAAACGAAATGCAAATATTCTCTTGAAAAATTGTCCGGTACGATCTTTTTCCCATCAGAAGATAATATGTTTTCAAAAAATGCGTGCATCAGAATTTGATAAGTGAAAAGCACATAATCTTCTAGCACGGGATTGACAAGGGTGCCGAGACCATGTCGTTTTGTTAGGTAGCAAATTAATTGAGGTAACTTTAGTCATTGAAAATTTCTGACACTGAGAAGGTGAACCAGCATTTGTAGATTTATTTAGCAACGAACACTTCACACTGTTGAACTTGGGGGCCACAAAACCTAGCTATTCCTTTGATGGTGTGTTCTGCACAGCTGAAATGAGTTCTCCATGTTGGGCTGGATGAACTCTTCGATCTGGACGCGTGACCTCGTTCATCATTCGCCTTGCAGAGCAGCAGGCCAAATTAGGTGGCGTATTTAACCTCGTCTTAAACTGACCATTCTAATGCCCCATTAACGAAGCCTGCCTCACCTTTGGCGACTCTCCACATGCCTGGCTAGTGGAAACTTAACCTCTTAGCGACGAAAAGGACCATACGGTTCTCTTTTACGGTCTTTGGGAGAATTGTTCTAATAATTAAACAGTGAGCAATATGAGGTTGCTACTAGGTTTGAACGCGGCGGCATGTTACAGCGTCGTTCTTTTGGCTGCCTGGCTCTCAGCGTGTTTCATTGCATCAATGTACAGACGGTCTTTGTGAGCTTAGACGTACAAACTAGAAAAAAAATTGGTCGCTAAAGGGTTAATCCTGCAGAGTTGTTCTTATACACTCCCCCTGCTGTTAATAAGTAAACCGGAAAAGTTCGTTGATTGTGTTTCGTAAGAACCTAATTGGTTGGAGGCTAAATAATACTCCTAAAAGAGAATCCTCTCTTATTTAGTTTTACGTTCCCCTTTTGTGTTCTAATTTTAAGATCTGGATAGAATGTATGAGACATGCTCGCGTACTTATTTTTTTAGAAGATTGCAAAAGTAACGTGACACAATGCCAAAATTAACGCTTTTAGTCGTGACTAATTGTATTTGACCCTTGAACTAGCTATATTTAAGAACGTCGGGTGGTGATTTTAAACTGATTAGTTCAGATACATTGTGGAATTGGTGCTTCTTATAGCCAACTGCTGAACCAATTTTGGTTGCGTTCATGTCAGAAGACACTAAAGGAGTCCTTCACCAGTTCAAATTATAGTATCTCAATCATTATTTAGCCCATAGAAATGACACTACTTCTCGTAGAGGTGTGATTACATGAGTAGAGCTATTGAGGAACATCCAATTCTTTTTCTTATTCATTACTAGTTATGAATATTCAGTACCTCTGTGATATAAACATTTCATCAAATTTGAAAACTCTCCAGTAACCGGACAAAACTTCTGGTATCAGGCATCGGTGCGGTCAGTTATTGTTCCATAAGCGACTCAGCAGTCCACACTTGGTGTATTGAAAACCATCGCGCGAGGACCAGTTTACCAAAGGTGTCTGTCTGATGGAGCTTTCAAGGCCTGCCACTTTTGCTCAGAGTTCAGCGCTGCGTGGGAGGAACGTCCAACGCCTTTTGATAATTTCTTGCTTCTTTCGATGTCTGATGTGCTGCTGCTTTAATTGTGCTGTTGCAGACTTGTTTCTTTTGCTATTTATTCATATCTTGTTACTTTCGATGCCTGATGTACATCTACTTTGGTTGTGGTTTTGCAGACCCGTTTTTTATCGTTTCCTCGTAACTAACTCCTTTCGATGGCGCCTGCTGTGCAGCTGCGTCGATCGTGGTCTTGCAGACCATATGTTCGGTTTCAGGATCATTTTATCTTTCCTTCAATGACGTCTGATGTTTAGCTGTGTTGCTTGTAACTTAGCATGTACATTAAATATTTTAGGTCTTTTTAAAAAGACTCGCTCCTATATCTCGAGGAAGATTCATGGGCTCCAGTTTCTTGAGCCAATTTTGTCAAATACGTATTGTGTGCATTTGGTGCCGTCTATATTAGAATAAAGTATGACAATAGGAACCAGCCGAGGTTTCCATTCTTCGGTTGCTACTGATGCCCCATGTGAGACAGCAATCACTCACAGGCACCAGAGTCTGAGTAAGATAAGGTGGAAGGAGGAAGAATACAAGTCACACTTACAGGCACCAAGTACGTTTGTTTTGATAGAAGAAAGCGGTCGTTTTGCAAGTGCAGGATCCTTTCATTTGATAGTCTTTCGCATTATTGGAACCATGAGAATCGTTACTTTTTCTTAATAGTCATAAGTCCCACGTTTTTGTTGGAGACGGACCAATGGAGCTTAGAATAGTTATTCCTGTTGGAAGTTATTACTCCTATTTTTGAACTTAGGTAATGGATTTTCAAGCCTTTTACTGTCAATTTATGTTTAGCTTCTTTTCCGTAGACTAACTCACTGGTACCGATAGCAACTATTCTTTTCAGATTAAATTTACTGCAAGCAGGAAAAGCTCATTGCTTGGCACATTCCATACAAATATTATTTCGTATATACAACATATTTCCTGGCTTGATTTCTCTCCAGCACCCGTTCTCTATACTGCTCAACAAATTCTTTACTTCTGTCTTAAACTAGAATGGTTTTCAATCATATTATGATTTTTTGTAAGCTTAAATTTTCAATGGTCGTGGAAGCACAGAATTTCTAAGTAACTCACAACTAGCAGATAAATTTCTGTATGCTTTAAGCTTGGCTTGCCGAGCTACTTCTTCCTCCATAAATAAGGTGAAGGCAGACGGAGGAACAGCACTTCAAAGCGCGTTTGCCGCCGTTGCTGCTGGTGTCGACGGTCAGTCCTGCTCACCTGAACGCCCGTTGTGTCAACAAGTTTACTTTTTACGTCCGTGAAGCGAGCGTTCATTAGCTATCAAGTAATAAAGGTGTTGTCTCCGGCGCGGAAAACATTGATGTTCAAGTTAGATGACCGGAACGCCAATTGTCTGACGTCGTGGTCGTTATTTTTATTTCTCACTCCGCTTGCCCTGTACGGTTTATTATACGACGATTATGCTCTAGAGCAGTAGTCTTCAAACTTTTATCCACCGCAACCCCCTTTAAATTTTTTTATTTTTGTACGACCCCTCTAACTTTAGCAAAATAAAGAATAATGTATTAAATATAGCAAAAAAATGTGATGTTTATAAAGAAATCGGGTCTACTGTTAATTATTTATCTTAAAAATTATATATTTTATCCTGAAATAACATTATTACATAAATTAGAAAAGTATGATTCTACATTTTGCGACCCCCTTGGAATGGTTGCGCATCTGTGGGTCACGACCCACACTTTGAAGAGCACTGCTCTAGAGCGTCACTTGTTATTAGAATAAGTTTTTCAAGTACGTTGACCATAGCTCTGTTCTCTGTGTTCTTGTTTAAGATCCTCTAGTTTCTTCGCCTTATTTTATGCGTAACTTTACGATCCTCTGGAGCACAGCAAGACGTTTCTTTTTTTGGTCGTCATGGTTGAGTTCGATTGCAGGCAAAACGCAGTATGAAGACAGGGCTTTTGACCCGTGTGAACGCTTCCTACGGGTGCACACTGGCTCATTATGTGTTTGCGGCGGCCTGGGAATAGTCCTGTGAAAGTGAAGGTGCAACGATTACGTCATTGACCTCTGCCGGTGGTATCGAGATATTCAGGTGAGCCTGGCTCTGTAGCTTGTTTGCGTGCTGGTGTAAGGCCCCGTACTCTAAAATCCTGGGTGTATTCGTATGACATCTACACGCACAGGAGCGTACAGTGCGCTTCAAGACGTGCATGCGTGTTGTGCAACTTCAGTGATCTTTAAGACAAATATTTTTCATGGAAGGTGACACAAACATGAGTGTATTCCCTTTGAAATACTGCTTCGGTGGCTGCATTAACCCTTTAGCGACCAATTTGTTTTTCTAGTTTCTACGTCTAAGCTCACAAAGACCGTCTGTACACTGATGCAATGAAGCACGCTGAGAGCCAGGCAGCCAAAAGAACGACGCTGTAACATGCCGTTGCGTTCAAACCTAGTAGCAACGTCATATTGCTCACTGTTTAATTATTAGAACAATTCTCCCAAAGACCGTAAAAGAGGATCGTATGGTCCTTTTGGTCGCTAAAGGGTTAATTGGTTCCTTCGTTCATGAAGATCCTGTTGAATACCATGGCATAAAACGTGGCGGTTGCGTAAAAAAATTTATCAACTTCTCTAACTGAGGTGGCAATCCATCGATTTGTTAATTACAGAATTCCATTTTATATTGTAAGCCCCAAAAACTTTGTAAAGACTTCTGCTTTGATTGTACAGTCAATTGGCGTATACGAAGCACAATCATCATTGCAAGGCTTACTTTCAAACTTAAATTGACTCGAAATTTAGTTTTGTAGTAAATGTAAATTTAAAATTTGTTCTTTAACCCTTTCGATACTGACGGTACATACAAGTACCGCTCCAATTGTGCATATTTTAACATGCAGAGCAACACGTGTATCTGTGCAAACGCTAGTATGGCAGTGCAAGCTACAGTTTGATCGGGACAATGCAGTGACCGTAAACATCACAAAGCATCTTTTTTTAAAATTTGATGTTAAATATATTGAAAAGGTTCTGATATTTGCATCATGGTATCGAAAGGGTTAAATATTCTAACAGCACATGTTAATTGATCTGCATGGCCTAGGCTTGAATAGTCGTAGCAATATTGCTGAAGCGTAATATGCGAATACTTTCGATAGTTATGAACACGCTGGAGTTCAATTTTAAAAATGTTGACATAATGCAGTAAGTAATACGTTCTACACTTGGAATTTTCTTTTTGTGGAGATGAGATTGTTAACAACGAAGCCTAGTTTGTATGCCTACGTTGAGAGGAGAGGGTTGATATGTGCACCAGATCAAAGTGTTTGGTCGTGTTGGTCGAGCAAATTTAAATTGTCTGAATGTTGAACCTGATGCTCACCTTCACAATTATTTTACCGTTGGCAAGCATGTAATTTTAATTGCTATGCTGCGTTTCATTGTGAAATGAATGTTAGTCTTGAATTTTAAGGTGGTGTAACCATCTTTTAAAAGGTTTCAATTGTTTAGAATTATGTTACGATGTCATCGTTAAAAATTACAAAACAATTTTCAACGGCCGTAGCAAGTCAAGCGTACTAATTTTACTGTGTAATTTCCAGGTCATGCATGATAATTGCGTACGTATAAGGTAACCATACGAACTCCTCAAACTTACGACTTTTAGCGTGAAAAACTGTCTTACTTCATCACTAATATGTAGCTCACCCAGCCAGACACGTAACTCATGTGAAGTAACATTTCTTGACGCGCGCCCCTTGAGGGTCCCTGCAAGTATTGTTGGCTGAAACAGCAATTAAAACGTGAACTCAGCGCCCACTTGGAGCCAGGGTGTCCTTTGAAGTGAAGTGTTCTACGCGCTCCCATTTTTGAGTTGGAACAATGGAAAAAGTTGTGTACGACTGCGCAAAGTTTACGTTGCTGCCCGCTGTAGTGGTTGTAGTCTTTATTATGGGAACAGGGTCATGACAACACAAGTGGAGAAAACATCGATGAATTGTGGTTTGTAGTAGCGCACGTGGCTGTCAGTATTGGGCAGAAAAATGTTTGCAAATGCGTCGTGTGAATTGAAAATACAATATTATCAACGATATTTGTAAGTTTAAGAGTCACAGTAAAATTTGTGTCCTTGGAAATTAAGCTTAAGTATACTGTACCGCACTGCAGCTGGTTCACCTCATTGCAGCTGGTGCACCTCATTGCAGCTGGTGCACCTCATTGCAGCTGGTGCACCTCATTGCAGCTGGTTCATCTCATTGCAACTGGTGCACTGCACTGTAACTGTTGCACTACACTGTAACTGGTGCACTGCACTGGAACTAGTGCACCTTATTCCAGCTGTTCCACAGCACTGCAGCTGGTGCACCCTACTGCAGCTGGTGCCCCACAGGCAGTGCTGGAGGTGGCAATTCTGCCGTTGCATGCCTTCATTTGTGCCTGGCCAGCGCTCGC
>VCRD01002508.1:18394-30465 GCA_006783055.1 Trinorchestia longiramus | reverse complement strand
GTGGTGCTGGTGGTGGTGCTGGTGGTGGTGCTGGTGGTGCTGCTGGTGGTGCTGGTGCTGGTGGTGCTGCTGCATGCGCCCCTGTTGGTACTCATGCTGTTATTGTGTACTTGCTGTTACATGCTTGATTTCTTTTCAGTGTAGACCTTCATGTTGCTGCTGTGATGGAGTCACGTTCAGTACTGAAGAAATAAAGTGAAGCCTTCATGTAAAGTTCTCTGTTCTTTTATAAGTCGTTGCTTCACTCATCTCTAATAGAAACAGCTATGTTTTCAACTTACAAAGACGCTCGTCTAGTTGAAGGAAATTTTAATTTCCAACCTAAACTACTACTTTCATCGTTGGTGGCCTGGAGTTAAATTTGAAAATTCTATTCTAGTTTAAATAATACATATTTTATAGTTTCATCTTGGGTGAGTAGCTCAGACGTTTTTATGCGAAAAAGTTTCTGTCATTGCTGTGTCTGAATTATTAAAGCGATCAGATAAGAATTTGAACAGCGATGGCCAATTCAAATATATATCTACGGAAGCCTCCAACATATTATATATATATATATATATATATATATATATATATATATATATATATATATATTTGAATTATCCAGTGCCATTCGAATAACTCTGATCGCTGTAATAATTCAGACACAGTTTTTCTACCTTGAAACAAACATTAGAAAACCCATGGACCCTTTAAATTTATGAAAACAATAAGGACCACGCTACAAGATTCATATTCCTCAAAAACAGAATAATAAAATAAAAGATTCGGCCATTCGTGGGTCGAGACCCAGCTATTGTAGATCGCAATGGCTGACTAAATTTTATTATCTGTTTCTGACATGATCAGGTCTTGTGATTGATGTTCGTTATTTTCTTATCGTGAAACGCTATGTCACGTGGCAGTCGGTCGTGTATTCTTGACCATGAATTAGTTTTCCGTGTCGGAGCCTTTATCACCATTTTATAGTTTAAAAGCAATACTTAGATAACACTAAGTTTTTTCTTAACTCTCAGTTTAGCTGATTTTAAATCATTCGAGCACTATATGTAGAAAATTTTGCCATGGTTGAAAATTTTTGGGCATGAACGAGGCTTTCTGCAGACGGGCATAGAAAAGTGGCCTGTAGTGACCGAATATGGCTCGATGACCTGCAGCAGTGTCTCCTAAGCTCACTCATGACCTGCACCGAGTGACCTGCACCGAGTGACCTGCAGCAGTGTCTCCTAAGCTCACTCATGACCTGCACCGAGTGACCTGCACCGAGTGACCTGCACCGAGTGACCTGCACCGAGTGACCTGCACCGAGTGATCTGCACCGAGTGACCTGCACCGAGTGACCTACCATATTTGGCCAGCTAATCCAACTGCTTGGAAGTTACTTTGGTCATCAGTTAAATGGTGAAGTGTGCAGAACGCAGAGCGGTTTTGTGCACAGCAGTTCCACAATAGCGCACACGATCAGTCTTCCTCGTCGTCAGTTCCTGGACGATCACAGAGAGAGTGCATTGCTCTCTCTTCAGGACTGAGGGTCCACAATGCTGGGAAAGAAAATATTAATCTGTGTTGAAGTCAGTTCTTTAATTCACCGGGAAAAGTTTTACTATAGATTTAATTTCACTGAATGTGTAAGTACAAGTTTGCGGCAAGAAATTTCTCCATGAAATTATTTTGTTTATGTGAAGTGCAGTTCCAGAAAATATGTAGATTTGATCTTCATTGGATGCTGCAATAACATGAATCTGTTGTGAGTTCGGTTTTCTTTTCCATGATCATCGCGCTTTTTCTCATCTTAAAACAAATATGTATTAAGATCTTAAAATTAAAAGTATTCTCTACCTTTGCAATCTATATCTTTACTGGGATTTTTATTGCTATTTAGAAGCTTTAATCAGTATTTTATCATATTTTTTACTACATGTCTTTTAATACTCGTAAGTGGTGGATACAAGACATTTGTTGCTCATATTTTACCTGCACATCAATGAATTGAAGGTAATTCATTTTCTTTATGTGGAAAAAACGGTTTTATCTGCAATAAAAACGGCGTGATACCAAGGCTGCTAGAAAACAACGTTGCTTAAAACACAAAAGTCTAACATTTTGATTAAATTGAGTTAGTGACGCAGTTCATTATGAAATACATATTGACAAAAGCGACACTAATTTTTATTGTTTTTGCTATATTACAAATTTGACGCATCATTGTTTTGCAGTTTAGGTTTGAATTTCGTCACCACCAGCTTGGTCGACTGGTGAGCGAACTCGCTTGCGATGCGAGAAGCCCGGGTTCGAGGCCCGCTGCCGCGGTGGTCAGTTTGTGTATGACCATCGCTTGGCTAAAATTACGGTAGGGGACTTGGGTACCAACCCAAGAATGAGCCAAAAAGCTCGTTCCTATCGCCTTATTCTATTCTATTATACGTGTCCAGCATGAACACGACCACGGTAATCCACAATACCAGATGGGTACTCAAGCGTCCTCCTTACAGTAATTTGCGTAATTTGTCTTCTGTGTGTGTGTTGTTACAGCGAATGACGGATGTGTTCTTTGTGCGTTACTTCGATTTCGTCGAAATTACGAAACTCAGACGAGCTGGTCAAACGAGCACGTTTCTCAGGCGACGTGCTGGCACCTTTTCACGAGTCACGTGCTTCCTCGTGGGACGTGGGAATTGCCTTACATTTTTGGTGTCATAGGCTGAACCTAGACTTGATTCTGCGTGCTGTACTGCAGTGTCACGTGTTCAACATGTAAGTTTATTTTTGATACATACAAACTTCTTATTAAGTGTTTAATATTTTAAACAATTGATGGAATCCACATGATACTACAACATCATGTGTAAATTCAAAAGATATGTTTAAAAAGGTAACATTTTTATGATTGTATCAAATACAGTTTCAAAACCTAAAATTTAGCGTTAGAATGGGATCCATTTTTGTAAGCGCAGATCTGTAGGGCGTTGTGTCAGAGGCTAGACTTATAACTATTATAGATCCACACAACTGTGTTGCAGTTTCTAAGTTCTAGAATAGAAAATGGTAACAGGAACGAGCCAATTAATCCATTCTTTGGGTTGCTACCAAAGTCCGAAATCGTCCAAAGTTAAGGCATCAATCACGCACTGGCACTTGAGTCACTCACTCTCACTTCAATCATGCACAGGCACCAGGAGTAAAGGAGTGTAGGAAAAAGCACTAAACTCACGCGTGGACCGCCGAATTTTTTGTTTTGTGCATCCAGAATAAAATCGCAGTGTGAAATAAAAAGTATTTCTTATCTAGATATCGTCTCTCTGCATCAAGAAGTGTAGTGTCATAACCTGCTCAGCTATACAGCATAGAACACGAGGTATTTTATCTAAAAATACCCTTCCTGTGCATGTGTTTTCGCTGTAGTGTACGCCATAAAGTGTCCTCCCTTTGGACCAAAGCTGTTTTATTTGAGCAGCCTAGAAAAGTCTCCTCCGCCTTGACACTGTCCGACCCACCTAGTACCATTACGGGACATTTTTCAGCAGGCAGGTGTGTGTGCCGTGTGTGCAGGTCTGCCTGCCTGTACCAGTACGCCTGCCTGTACCAGTACGCCTGCCTGTACTTGTCTGACTGTACCTGCCTGTACCTGCTTACCTGCCTGCCTGTACCCGTCAACCTGCTTGCTTGTCTGCATTTGACTGTCTGCTTATTCCTGTCTGCCTTTACCAGCCTATCTGCCTTGACGTGCCTGCCTATGCCTAGTTGCATATGATTACCTCCCTAGTCTACATACTTGCCTGCTTGCGTACCTACGAGGCCGTCATGTGCTCGGTGCCCTTGCGTTCTCTCCTTGCAAATGTCGAGGCGCAAATACACATGCAGCGCAAAGATGCTCGACTTGTACCTGATACATGGGCGTCAACTGCACATGATTATAACGAACGAAAAATTATGCCTTGGAGTAACAAAGACAATACAAAAAGGAGCATAAACAAGAAGAGCGTGGGATGGGAAAGAAGAACTTGAGGATGTTTTTGTATTCTGGAGTTGTACTCAGTTCTACAATACACGTAAAAAATATGGTACTTGTATTCGTATGTATTTCAGTTATGATTGAAAAGCTAATTGAAATGCTTTATTTGAATTACAATTTCTCGTACATAACTCTTCGTATTTTTTCTTGTGGTCACCATCTTGCAGTTTCTGCAGGGACTGATTTTCTGATTGTCCTTAAACTACGTCGTCTATGAGGAGCGTGAACATAAAGGGGATATTTACGTTTAAGCGTTGACAGTGTGTTGAAAATTCAAATTCTGATTATTGCGGAGATATATAAAATTAAAAAATATAATGTGGAGATTATACATATTATGGCAAATTTTGTATTCTTTTTTCCCCCCAAGTTTAGAGTTGTCAAAGGGCTGATCATGATATGACAAAATTAATGATTTTGTTTGAAGTTTGACTTTCGAAATGTAATAATTATTCAATTCTATAAAAATTTGCACTCAACCTCCACAAATGACAACAAGCTCAGCAGCACGGCAGTTTCAGGGCTTCCTGTAACGTGGCACAATTAATTCAAATGGCACACTTAGTTCCTGTGTGCGCGACATTTAATTTTGTTTTCAGGTGGACGTGTTTTAAATGACGTACGATGATCGTGCCTAAATTACTGGAGTAGTGACTTGAGGCACTCCACCCACGAGACTCCAAGTGTTCCCGCCGATCGACCACGCAATTTGTGTTAACAGTCGAGTCTCGATTCGTTCTGGTCTGATAGAAAGCCCGAGCCTTGGGAGCAATAATGACTGTAATTGAGGGTGTTGTGACCACACCTGAACGGTGGCGACTGCCGCTGCCATTTTAGTCAACGATCACGAGTCCCAAGCTTCATCTTTCTTGCGTTACCACTTGGACCTTCTCTCTAAATGTTTGTTTTTTGTCAGCTTGTAAGCCGAAACTGTGTCCTTTCTGAACTTCCGCTTTTATACTCTGCCATTTGAAAATACTCTCTGAATTTTATATTTCTGTCAGCTTATAAACCAAAACTCCGCACTTTATTTTTCCCTTTCCAATGCTGCTACTTGGACCGTCTCTCTGTATGTTTTCTGTCAGCTCGCAAAACTAAACGGTGGCTTTTGTATCACGTAGCACCGTGCCATGGTTTTTATTGTGCACTCTTTAGTGTTTTATCCTTTCTTTTGTGGTTTCCATTTGATATCGTAACTTGTACTACCGACATTTCATACGACCGTCTCTTGCTTCCAGTTTTCGCAAACCCCTCAATTGTTATACTCATATTTTGCTGTACCATGAATACCAGACGCTTTTGTGTACCGCCATTCTTCACTCTAATGTAAAAATGTCTGCTATTCTAACTGGTGTGTCTTGTAAGCTTTGTGGTTCATTTCACTATTTAGTTCTTTGCTGCACCAGCCTATTTATGCAGTGATTTGTTTCTTACGATGTTATCTTACTTTTAAGATCACAGTACTTCTCAGTGCGGAATAAATCACGGACGTAAACAGCTCTCCCAAGAGCGGACTGACCTTTCCAGAACTATCCGTCAAGTAAGAGATGGCGTAGAGATCGCACCACAGACTGGCAGTTACTTGCTGATGCCAGCGAAAGTAGGAGTATCAGTCACTAGCCATGTTGTACTCCCATGTTGTACCCCCCCATGTTGTACTCCCCCATGTTGTACTCCCCCATGTTGAGCTTCTCCATGTTGAGCTTCTCCATGTTGGGCTCCTCCATGTTGTACTCCCCCATGTTGGGCTCCCCCATGTTGTACTCCCTCATGTTGTACTCCTCCGTGTTGGGCTCCTCCATGTTGTACTCCCCATGTTGGGCTCCTCCATGTTGGGCTCCTCCATGTTGGGCTCCTCCATGTTGGGCTCCCCATTTCAGACTCACCTATTCATTCATAACGATCAGATGCTGTGTTGTTATTTCATGAGTCCCCATTTTATGTAGATGGGAAATACCGCGGATGTACAAATAGACAATTTAATTTAGAAAATCACACCCCCATTCTCTCTAAAAATTGGATGTTTTAATTTGTAATGACTTTATCCCTATTTCATTTGTTATGTAAGTAAAGGAAGTAAATGTGGTCGTGTAAATCCTAGTGTATTCATGGTGATACACAACCATTGGACGCTATAGCTTCATAATTCTTATGTAATGACTTACTAGCATACCCAGCATACTTAGAGGTAAAATAAAACTCATGAATTCTTTAAAGAGATTTTCGTAGAGATTCACACTTCTGTATAATAAGATAAGCAACTTAAAGTAATACGGTTGATCACAAAATATATAGTTTTTTCGTATCAAATGTTATTAAATTCTTCTTTCAAGTCTTCTCTCTTGTTTTGAAAATTTCGTCGCCACTGAATTTACTTTTACTTTGGTCGTGGATTCCAGTAGTAGCTGTCACATTCTTTGCACTGTTCAGTTGGGCTTCACTGATTCAGTGAAGGTTGCACTGCAATAACGAGTCATCGCAGCTGTCTTGACTGCTTAGAATATTCTTACCTTGTAAATGATATCTTAATGAGTGTACAATTCCATTCCCTTGTGTTGCGCACGCATACTTGTCAGTAGGTACTTGTACAACATGTACCTTTAAGAACTAACAGCGATTTAGATATTCTAATACGCTCTTGAAAGACTTTTTCCAGACTTAGTATTCTTTCATTTTTTGTCTTTTCAAACTTGAAATTTTGATCTCGTTCTTTTATGAAGTCACCTATTATCCTGAAATTGTTGAGGAGATTATATCATGGCTTACTGACACTATATTCAGTGGATATTTTATTCTAAATGTTCACGTTGATTCGTTATTTCTTGGACTAGATTTCCGAACTGTTATTTAATTTTCGCTAGTGTGAAAGTTTTGCGTTGTGACAGGTGAATCTGCTCCTTAGTAAAATTAAGATAAATTAGCCTTCGTGTGAGTTATTAAACCACTCGTTAATGTGCACCAAAGTAAAGTGATTCGTCCATAGCGTAACGTTTTCTAAGTTGAAATAAGTATTTAATAAAACTTGAGACTTGATTTAAGTTTTTGACATCCTTTTTAGGTATATTCACTATTTTTCTGGGGCTTCTAATCCGATGTTACGTATGTGATGATGCAGAATTTGTTATATTGTAAGGTATGCAAGGTAACTGTTTGTAAAACCATGATCATATCAGTAGCAGTTCAAATGTTGTAAATTGTTATTGAACATAAAAGGGTAAAACATTTTGGTGTAGAATAGCTTTTTCTAGCTCAGCGTATATGCTTGACGTAACGAAAAATTTGGGAGATATAATGAAGATTTGGAAAATTGTAGGTCTCGTTCCGGAAATATTTATGTATCCGGTACGATACTCTGTGTACCGGAAGATATTAGCGTCAACTGATCGGGCGTTACAGTTGGGAATGTAGACGTGATCCCACGTTTAATTTGTGAGGAAGTGACAAGCAAAGACAACACGGTAATTACAGCGTACGATATACAGTATGTAACTGTGCACACTATGCATCACGCATCTCCCAATGACCCTCATAACGTGGGCAGATTTTCAGGGCAGGGCGCTGATTGGCGCGAGTGCTGCCACCTGAAGTCCTTGACGTGTAGTATATGCTTCGTGATGACTGATGCACAATAAGTTGCCTAAATCTTTGGAAACTATTGTAAGGTTCGTAATTCTAAAGGTTTGCATATCAAATTACTATGCAGTTTTGAAGTATGTTGTAGTAATTGATGGTCCCTGTCGTGTTTATTTTTGTGGAAAATAAATTGTTTTATTTTGAATTGGTCACATGCTGTGCTTGTGTTTCTCAAAGATAGAAAGTAAGGTCTTCATATACAATAGAATTGAAATTCCTTTTTGGAACGTGATATCAAATTGCATTCAGTGTAGTTTTCTTGGAAGTGTTTCATTTTAATTCAACACTGAAAAACACGACGTTTATATTTCTTATATTTCATTCCTTTCTTACATGAAATTCTTTTTCTCATTTCCTCGTTGTAACATAAACACAAGCGACATCAAAATAAACCTGAAACATCTACGTTGAAGTAATGGAATAACTATGATGGATTTTGAAGTCCGCGCTCATGATGCGCTTAATGTGTGTGTAGAAGAGAGTGCGTAGTTGTGTGGTTAGTGTGATTACTCATGCGAAGAACTTCCCCTTCCCCCCAAGTTTACCTAAGCGTGGCACGCTGAGAAGGTTAAAACAAAGAGGGTAACATTAATTTGTTCTGAAGTACGCCATTGCTATAATGAAGTTTGATGATGCTTCCCCTCGTGTTGTTTTGGTGTGGCACGCGGAAGACGATAACATCATCGCATGAACAACGTTCCTCTTGGTAATTGAGAGAAAATTCAAGTACTAAGATATTATTTCCGACCTTGGTTTTTGTAGCTGTTTAGTTGCTCATTTCCACGCTTCCAATTGTCGTTTCAGGTTTCTCCCTCATTCAATTTTCGTTTTAGCCTTTCGTTTTAAACATAGAAAGAAGAATGTTAGAATGGTTCAAAGATAACGTCCCTAATACTTTAATTTTAGTCAGCGTATGACATTAAAGTTCAACTTCTGTTTTCGGATTTTTGTAAGGTACTTCAGTCACAACGTGTTAAAATATTAAAAATTGGTTTTAAAATATCTATTAGCAAACGAAAGACTGCTGTCAAGTGTGTGACAAATTAGACAGAATTATTCCTGCCATGTTCTAATTAATTAATTAGAACATTCGAGTTTAATTTTGTACGAAGCAATTACAGAAAATTTCAGCGTTAGAACTTTTTCCTGAATGTTGACTTTCTTTTATCTGAATAACTAAGGTAGTTTAATTATCCTGCGGATATTCATAGGACTGATATCCCAGACTCTATACTTGTTTCCACTTCAAATTGCCGGAATCTGAAACTGGCTGCCCGAAAATGTCATTAGTGCTGGCACTGTGAACACTTCTAAAAATCGTCGTGATAAATGTTGGATAGGAAACCTCCCAATATTATTAAGTTGATTGAAGATATGACAAGAACTGTGGTATAATTTTAGACGTTATGAGACTTGAGTAGCAACTCAAGAATGGACCAGACTGCTCGTTTCTGTGGCCATATTCTATTTTTCTCTAAATATTTATCTCCTCGCTACATTTTGAAAAGTATTCTAGCAAGAAAATAAATCTCAATGATTTTGATAACTTCACATCGAACGAGCTTTTTATCTGGTCTTGTTAAAACAAGTAGATATATATCAGTTAAAATAGTTGTTATATCATATGTTATTAAAATGTTGATAAACATGCATACATTTTGCTATACACATATATGTATATACTGTAGATTTCAAAATGTATGAGATGTATATACCTATATATACAGGGTGTGCCATAAGCTTCCATACACAAGTAAAATAAATATCCTATATTGAAAAAGTTTTTATTTATATGATGTGCTTTATATGATTGCCATTATTTTGAATACACACATTGATAAGTGTTTTCCACTGTTGATGAACATGCATTAGACAGGTGAAGTTATGCCTGAAAAATAAAAAAATACATGAAACATTTGCCTATGTATGGAAATTTATGGTTCACCCTGTATATATAGTGCATATATACAGTGAATTATTTAGTTGCTACCCAATATTTATATATCTCTCATTTTGGTAACGGCATAGAGTATCTATTATACAACACATGAGCGTTTTTAAAGACTTTAACTTTATCTAGCCTCATGTAAAACTTATGTCTGCTTGCCCGTTAACTCTTAAATGCTCCGTGTATCATAAATAATACAAACAAAATTGTAATATATAATCATCAAGTTATTAATGAAACATCCCCGTACTGCTCCTACTATTGCAAGTACACAAACCGAATGAGCTCATAGGATGTACAATTTAGTCGCTAGGGTCTGGGATAAACAAGCATCAGATGAGCTTCTGTATATTTGGATCTTAAATACGTGTATTTAAGGGCTTAAAACATTCTGAAGAGTTTTTAGTGTCTTTTTTAACGTCTTTAAGCATGCAGGCAGACAAGTTTTACATGAGGAGGAAAGATAACTGTTTAATGTGCGTTAAAGTCTCCAACATCGCTCATGTGCTGTACAATAGATGAGCCGAAACCGATGATTTAGGTGATGCACATACGCGATGCCGGTATCGAAATGAACGATACTGATGATTTAGGTGATGCACATACGCGATGCCGGTATCGTAATGAACGATACTGACACGACTATGACACTTACTCACCGATGCGGAAATGCACCGAAAACGTAATCGAGCTATTTGACTGATGTGATACATTTATGGACTGATGCATATCGATACCATAAAATACTGACACATCGATGACTGACACGAATCGCTAACATAAAATGGAAGGTACTGACGCATATCGATATCATAAAATGGCGCATATCGATAACTCAAAATGGATAGCGCTGGCCGTTATCCATAATAATTCTTCAGTTCATCTTGATGGCTCAATGTTTTCATCAATTGTAGACATTTGTAATGCTTTCTAGAGACTAATCTTCTCTGAAACAAGTTATAATAATTTCTCTGGCTCTTAATTATTCAAGTTTGTTCACAAGTGAATTTCTAAATTAACTTTTTATTTGAAACAGTGAGGAAGCTTCATCACCACTGCTTAATTATAAGTATTAAACAACTGTAAATTCATCGTGAACTTTGAAATTACTACTTAGTTTCATTTCTTTTTTTTACTAGTCAAGTGAGTCGCCGCTAGGTAATTTACATGATGAAGAGGGGGAAAGTGACCATCAATAAATTGTTATGTGAATATCAGAAAGTGAATATCTTCCTCCTGCAATGTGCCTTCAGCTGAAAACCACACCACGGACGATGGCAGTGGCAAACCACACCACGGACAATGGCAGTGGCAAACCACACCACGGACGATGACAGTGGCAAGCCACACCACGGACAATGACAGTGGCAAACCACATCACGGACAATGGCAGTGGCAAACCACACCATGGACAATGGTAGTGGCAAACCCTTTAATGGTGCCGTGCAGGGATGAGCTGTGAAATCGTTTTGTACTAAGACTCTAATTTGCTCAGCTTTTTGAAGCTTCTTCGTGACGATTGCCCCGCGTTGATGGAGCTTTTTTGTGAATTTTTTTTTAGCGGAGCCGGAAAGGGGATAAAAATACTATCTTCGTTATGGAATTCTTATTTTTTATCTTTACCCAGTGATTTCGCCATACATTTTTCAGAACCATCTTTCAGAAAATATATTAAAGCAACGGTTTTCTCACAGGATATCTCGCTCACGTAGGTGTGGTTTCGAGAAGCGGTTATTTCACGCAACAAAATACAGGTATTAAAGTGTGGACAGTTCATGATCAAAAGAGCTCTCACGGTGACGGTGTGACTTATTTTCGTCATTTGATTCTCTAAAAAGTTAATTCTGTGAGTTACATATGGTGAGAATTAACACGTTGCCTGCGATTGCCTAGCCGGTGCAAATCTTTACTTTGTACACACAGTCACTAGAAAGCCTTGAAAAAATTATAGAACCTAACCTGAGTGACCCACCGGCGGGTCGTATCGCACTCAACGTGTTAAGATCCATTCTGAAGACACGTGATGTTTCGGCTTAATTGTGAAGTTTCTGACCATGTTTGCCATTTATTCCGAGGCAGACCCCTAAATTTTAAACTTTCAGAAATGAAGATGGAAGTTTCAGCCGTGATATTCAACTGAATGAAGCCTGTAGCGCATTCCTTTCATTGGATACAATTTTTTATCGCGACAGAACTAGTTCTTGATGACTAATTGGGGTAATTGAACTGACGAAGCGTATTTCAACAATATTTACGTTGATAAAATAACGAATGCTAAGGGAAAGTAAAACGTATCAGTATTCAGAGATCTGATCTCTGGAGGATTCCAGTCAGTCAGCTGCAGGTCAGTCAGCTGCAGGTCAGTCAGCTGCAGGTCAGTCAGCTGCAGGTCAGTCAGCTGCAGGTCAGTCAGCTGCAGGTCAGTCAGCTGCAGGTCAGTCAGCTGCAGGTCAGTCAGCTGCAGGTCAGTCAGCT
>VCRD01002508.1:1792-17919 GCA_006783055.1 Trinorchestia longiramus | reverse complement strand
TGTCGTGTCTGTTTCGCTTGTCGTGTCTGTTTCGCCTGTCGTGCCTGTTTCACCTGCCTCGTCTGTTTTGTCCGCCATGTCTGTTTTTCGCTAGATATCCCTGTTTCGCCTGCTACGTCTGTTTCGTCCGCCATGTCTGTTTTTCACTATTATAGATATCCCTGTTTCGCCTTCTGTCGATGCTCTAAGTTTGTTCGATGCTCCATGTGTTTTATTTGCTTCATTTCTGTGAGCAGCCGCCACTGAAGAACTGCTTCATCATGACGGAGAATGTAGGTTTATTCTTGAGTTATCTTCTACATACCATACAGTAGTTGTCTCACACACTTTCCTTGATTTTTAAGCAGCACTGAATTATTTTGTAAGCTATAACTCAGTTCCTTTGGCACTTAAGTGTCCTTTGTTGCAGTACAGTAATTTTTTTTGGAGGCTCATGGTCTAATTATTCAAGTTCAGTCGTTGGATTTGTCACTTTATGTATGCTATTGCAATGGAGAGTTCTGCATTAAGTACGTTTAGAGTAGCCAGAGTTACGGTACAGTCTGAGTTATTTCAACAGGAACGGCTTCTTCTACCAATAATAATTCCTCGAGTATTCTTTGAATCTGATTTCTGATCAATTGTTTTCCGTATTACGTCTCAAAATGCGTTCCATTTGAGGGTTTGCGTATACTTTACTTCAAAATATTTTAGTCTAGTCAAACCATAGACCTCTGCGTAGTCATACTCGTTCTTATGTTCTGTATGAAATATTAAAAAAAGCAACAATAAAGGAGAAACTGAAGTTTTCCTCCATCTCGATTTATTCCTTGAAGACAAGAGTGTAATTCCCTTCTTGTAATGATTTTGCTACTATGGTGTTCTTTGCTTGGAAAGACCTTGAGGCCTGTTTGGAAAGCTCGGTACTAAACTTTCATCAATACGTAAGGCAGACCAAACTTCTCGCTCAGCCCTGCTCTGCAGGTGCTAATAACAGGCGAACGTTTGTAAAAAGCGATGAAATATTGCAAATTTCTTGTCGACAGATCGTTGATTCTAATTGTTGGGGTATGGAAAAGCTGTTTGCGAAATAAGAAAACATGCAAAACATGCAGATTGAGTTTTGTGCGTGAGGGAAGGTCAAGGATCAAAGAGGAATGAAAAACTGGAATTTAATGATTCCCCTCAAACATGACGTATGTTCTAGGATGGTTCCTTTAAGGTTGAAAATTAGTATGAATACTGTGTAATTTTTTTCAAGTTGGCTTACTGTGTTTCTAATGGATTAGTTCATGATTTTTGAGTACTCAACATTCTGATGACATTGCGAGATTTAGTTTTGTGTGTGAGCTCACATTGAGGAGCGGAACTGGATCTGTACGGCTGCCTTCTAGCAATTCCAGCCCAAATTTCTGAATCACTGATAGCTGCTGGGACTGGGCAAAAAATTGGCATTCACTCTATCGTTGAGGTATTGCGGCTGTGGCATTAAAAGGGTGCAGCTTTGTCTTCAGATTGTGTGCTCGCGCTCCTCAGTGAAGCTGTAAATATTGCTTGCTTGCTTTTTGAATCACTAAACTGAATTCATGGATCTCACTGGGGTGAAATTTTTCTTTCGCAGGACATTTTTTTTCGTAAGGCATTTTCTTACATACAACATTTTCTTACGGAGGACATTTTCTTACGTTGGACATTTTCTTACGTTGGACATTTTCTTTCGTAGGACATTTTCTTACGTTGGGCATTTTCTTTCGTAGGACATTTTCTTACGTTGGACATTTCCTTACGTTAGACATTTTTATTCGTATGACATTTTCTTACTTAGGACATTTCCTTACGTAGGACATTTTCCTTACGTAGGATATTTCCTTGCGTAGGACATTTTCTTACGTAGGACATTTACTTACGTTTGTGCTTAACCGGACAACCGAAGATATGTAATACAATTGATCATTTCACAATATTTATGTAATGGATAATCATTGAATCATTTTCATTCGAATATTATTGCAGGTAATATTCAGAGATTTAGAGTGTCATGCTTTCTTACTTTTCGTTATTGTTACATTTTTCATTTTTCTCGTTTCAATAGAATAGCGCTGCATAGTGAAATGTAAATCTTTATTAATATTTTAATGTTAGTCTTTCTTCAGAGATATTAAACTTTTGAAACTAAGAATTTTAACTGTAAATTCGTATTACACTGAGAGCAACTATTTGCAGGAAGAATTATTTATTCTGATATATTTTATTATAAAAATTTTTGACTCTGAATTATTTGATTGTTTTAATTAAAAAGAGAAGATATCAAAGTTCCCATTACTCATGGCGAACTTGCAAGCAACTCAATGATTTTCCTAAAGTTATAGTTTTCATATTTTAACTTTACCTGGACGGATTGTGTAGTAATTTGTTTCAATATTGATGCAACAGATATTTCTAAAATATCACCTTCGTTCAACTAAGTCTTGCTATTTTCTTTTTCACGTTCGTACACACGCGAGTATGCATAAGAAACTTCCCACGGGTAAAAACTGATCGACGTAGAGCTTCCCTAGATGCTGCCGTACATCTAAACATTGATGTCAGCGTACTAGTGAATGCGATATTACTGTTCACATGCAGATGTTTTAGAAGCCTTTTGTGTGTATCTACTATACAGACATTCGGGAAATCGTGTCACGTTTCACTCGATTGGTATTAAAGCTTTAGTAGTCGCAGCATACAGTCCTCTTTCAAACACACAGCAATATGCTCTGTTTCCAATGACGAAGTGCCACAATTACAAGCACTAGAATCAATTTCACGCTGTTCTCATTACAAGTTATAGAAGCTATAATTGTTTTTTTAGTTATACAAGTTATAAGCATAATTTTTCTATATTTTTTACGTATCGGCGTTCCTCTTCTCGCTGTCTTCTCTGCTACAAAACGGAGGTTCAAGTCGATTTTGGGGCCTCAACTGCGTATTTTCCTTTGTTTTGTTGTCGTATTTTGTTGTTGCTGGGCCTTATTTTCTGGTGGTATGGGCGGGCATGAGGAGCAGTCACTCATTGGAAAATTGCCGCCCTGCTCGATAATCCACAACAAGCATAGAAGAGTTCCCATTATTCCTGCTTATTGATGCAGTGGGCACACAATATTAAACCATTTTAAATTTATTTCCATAAGCTGGCAGTTAGTTCAGTTCATGTTGTGACATAACTTAAATACAATAAGGACATTTTGTCGAGTCAGCATTTGTGAAGCACAAAATTGATTATTTATGTGTTGCTAACGAGCAATAAAATCAATATTTAAACTTGTTTGTTCGGTCGAATCTCTGGAAAATAGTTTTTTTTAACATTTTTTAACAAATTAACAAGCGAGCGCTGCAATTTTATGATAATTATGCAATAATTATGCGATAATTATGATGCGTTGATGGAGATCTTGCTATCTTCAGCTTATTTTGGGGGACTTAACATTCTTCGAGAGACCTGTTCTTGACATTCATGGTAACAGTGCCTATCTTCGTGACGATCCTTTGTGTAATTACCGCTTCTGATGCAGTGGTAACTCTGGCTAAACTAGTGGAAATAATTTTAAGATACCCGAACAATTTGTTAATATCTTTTTAGTTTTTGCTCATATTGCTGTAAAAATTTTTGCGTAGTACATGTGTGATATGCCAATGAATGAGTATTTTCAGTTTTTAGCAACTCGAAAAAATGAAATAATTCGGGCAAATTTATTGTCGGTTTATTTTAACAATAAGGCACATACGGTATTATCTTTCCTACTTTTCTGTCTTTCTCGTGAAAAAGGAAGAGGTTTCTGTACTATTTAGCTACCTCCTGTATCAAGGATACATGTCATGTACACCACATTAGGCTGCCGCACCAACGCTTGTTTCAAATGCACACACTTGTTAGACAGACCGTGCTGAGTGTTTCACTCGCTTCATTACGGTCACTTTTCTTTGTATGCTTCAGTGAGTGTTGCTGGACTTGCTGCAGGTTGCTGGATCGCTGCCAGACTACCAGCGTGAATTGCAATTTGTGATGCCTGAGTCACGCTTTCTGTGCCCGATGTGCAGCCTGGTGGAACTGATAGTACTCTTTTGTTGTACTTCTAATAAAGGTACTGTCTTACACCTGTGGAAGAGGAACTGTTTTGCGATAGATAAGAAGGAGGCATCCAACCATTGTGATAATTAAGTTGCGCCGTATAAACTTGATAGTGAGAGAGCGTTGCGCCAGTTTAATACTGATGCATGACTGTGTTAACTAGCGTTCCATGTAAACTTTTAGCGTATTAATGACCGTTGTGTGATTAAGTTCAATCAGCTTCTGAAGGTACTCTTCGTGAAGGTGGTGCATGAGTAAGAAGACATTTATTTAATTTGTACCAAGCGATTGCTTCTAGAGCACTCTAGATAAGACCATGTGTGCAGAAAATGGCCGAACACATGCATTAGTAAACACACACATTAGTTAGTAGACGCTTTTATTTACCAATTTCATTTGTTCCAAGCGATTGCTATGTACTCGTAATACCTAGTGAGCAGAAACGGCTGAACTGAGGAACACGGTCACCTACAAAGGCTCACGTCGTGCTTTACACTTTTATGGGCGCACGTGACCTCTCCTATGTGACCTGAAGAGCTTTTTTCCTGTGCATCGTAGTAGCATACCATAATAATGTTCCCGCTTTCTGACACACATCCAAGAATTAACTCGTTTTCATTCAGTGAGTATCAAGTATTGACTCGGCATGTTGTGAATAGTTTGAAAGATGCTGCATATATTTTTTTCTTATTGGATTAATTGAAATTTATTCGTATCTGTCATTCTAAAGGCTTATTCAGTTGCAAGAACTATGCGTAGTTTAAATTCATAAAATACGTTTAAACGCTCCGTAAACTTTCCTAGCTCTATTTCAGAGAGGGAATATTAAGAGTCGGAAAAAGTTTAAGTGACAACGATTTTTCAAAATAATGTTACTAAATATATTTAGGCATTGAAAAACAAGTAACGATGGTAATTGTGGTTCGTTTACTCAAATTTTGAGATTCACTAAAATTAATCAGGTTGTTTCTCCTCGTTGAAAGCAAAACTGCTTTTAAGAAGAAATAACTACGAAAATTGCTTACTGCAATGATCAAAAGCATAATGTAAGTTTTCTGTACTGCATGGTTCGACAAAATTATTTTTCCAAAAAAATGCAGGCCATACTTGTAACACGTGCCTCTCATTAACACGCCTGGATTCTTTTCAACGTTGATACTCAGTTAATTATCCCTGTGTCATTATGCACTGACAGCTGTTGCACCTTATTGGTCTAACGGCACGACCTGAATCTGGTGTTGTGGACGAGCTCCACACGCCCTCTCAATCATTCGTTTCCTCAGTTCTTTGCTCTGCTTCCATGGGCCTTAGTTTTATTTGCTGTGGCATTAACGGCACCAATTGTGCGGTTGTTCTTTAGGAAATTGCTGCCTGTGATGTTTTGATACCGTTGTTAGTCTTACTCGCCTTGTTCCCATTGTAAGAGATGTATAACTAGCGCCTGAATGTTGGTGCGTGAGAAAAAGTTATGTGTGCTTATTTTCAGTGTGATAAGATCAGAATACATTTTAATGTATGCTATTGAATTGATCATGATGGATTTATCTGTCTTGTTTTATGTGTCAACGAACTTTACAAAGGCAATTAGTGACATTCATTCTCTGTCACCAACTTGCCTACGGTCGATGCATGAGAATAGTCGCCTAAAAGAACTTAATATTTTCAAACATATTTGGTTTTACGGTGGCTTGAAGAATGCATCAAAATGGAGATACTAGTAAATGGACATTTATTATCTTATATCTGATTTTTAGCAATAATTTTATTTCAATTTATTATTAGCTGAGTTACGAATATTTGCTGTGCCTGTTAAATCCAATTCTACTCTTAGTTCAAAATTCTCAATATCATGTTTTCTGTCATCGTCTCAAAAAACTAGGAGTGCTAATAACTTGTTTGACTCCTTCAAATTTATTTCTGGTGTACTGGTAATCGTGAGTCTACGAAATGAAATCGTGCTTTACTTTTGAACACGTTTTACCCTTAATTAGAAATTATTTCGTAGATTATCAGACCAAAATCAGATGTTTCAGTGGACTTTGAAAACTTACCTCTACCTTATCCAAAAAATCCAAATGAAATTGTCCAAGGTGAACACGTACTCAATGGGAATAGGATTCGAAAACTTAAAATTTTGACGTAAAAAGTAAAACTGTTCAGCATATCAGCTGTTTAATTCCCGTAAACATTTCTGTCTATTACTGAACTTTCGAGAGTATTTCTATCTTTTTCCCAGCTCCTGGACACGTTTTTATCAGTTACTTTACGTTCTGTACACAATTTTACCCATTTGTTAAGTACTGTAAGCATTTCAATCCTCATTCTAACTATCGTAGACGTTTTTATCAATTACTTTACGTTCTGTAGGCAATTTTGTCCACTTCTCAACTCCTGTAAGCATTTCTGTCCCTTGCTTGAATGTCTTGTAAAGTTTTTTGTCCACCACTTGGCGTCCTCTGAATATTTCTCACATGATGCCATTTCCTGCAGACGAAATGATGAAATGTTGTACATGATCTTCATGCATCTAGAGAAAAAAAATTGAAGGAACTGTAGGGCACCGTGTTCGATCGCACGAAATATATGCGTGTATACGCGTAACATTTCCGTCACTAAATAATGTCCTAATATTTTCACGAAACCATGCTCTCTAAACTTGAAGAACGTTTGTTATGGTGCACATGTATTCATTTTCGTTCAATTAATATATTTTTAAAAACTGTCCTGTCTTTTCAACGCAATTAATTGTATGTGTTGCATACAATTTTCGCTCTCTAAACTTGAAGAACGTTTGTTATGGTACACATAACAAACGTTCTTCAAGTTTTGAGAAGAAGAAGAAGAAGAAGAAGAAGAAGAATGTTATGGTACACATGTGGCCATTTTCGTTCAATTAATATATTTTTAAAAACTGTCCTGTCTTTTAAACGCTATAAATTGTATGTGTTGCATATATGTAGGGTAAACATGCCTGGTTTGTCACCGCTGACAGAAGTTTTGCTGATTGTGAAGTTATCTTTCATTTTTGTATGTTCTTGACTTGATGCATTTGGGTGTTTGTAACTGTCTTACACACACTCGTTCGAGACGACATGTATAAACTTTTGTACTTTTTATACTAATACGGTGAATTAAAATGGGGTATTTTCGTGTATTCTCATTGTCATGAGTAATTAGTTCTTTCTCAGAAGCCTCGTCTGAGACATTCAGTTTTGCTTTATTTGGTGTCTTTTGGTGAAGAAGGTCTTTGTTCTCTCTTTATTTAACGGTAACAAAAACTCGATTTTTGGATGCTTCTTTGTGCATCGTTGAAGTCTCCAGAAATTAGCGAGTCTTTAGGACTGGATGAAGAACGTTTAGGTTCAATTAAGAACTGATGAACTGTGCAGAAGCAGTTTTGTAAAAGGTTTTACGAAAAATCCTTCTGAAAGAATTTTGGCATCATTATCTCACAAATTAATTTTTGCTCCTAACTTTTTTTACGACTAGCTTGTCAAAACATTTATTATTTGAAAATGGATTAAATGTCAATTCATGTTTTCTATGATGAATCTTTTTCCCAATAGCTTCATCTGTATATAATGAATTACTTATTTTGTTTTGATAACAAAATTTGTAAATTTTTGTCGTGGATTTTTTTTTCACTTGTTCCATTACCTAAACACTAAAAAATTCCACATTTTTTGACCTAAGTCAAGTTTCATTACTCCAAGTAAATAGAATAAAGCCCAAATATAATTTGATCAATAAATGCTAAATAAAGAGCGCACATTTTAATTATGAAGCGCATTCTAGAATCACCTGTCTTTTTGAACATTTCAGTAGGATAGAATCTTCAAGAATGATTAGTGTCCGCGGCTGGTCGGAAAGTTGACATCAGAAAGTGACCCAAGTGAACATGAACTCCGCGTCCGGTTTGCGTGGCCAAGGTCGTGCTTTCTCTCCCAACTTTTGGCTCCTGCTTGACTTTCTGGTGCCTGACTCCAGAATATCTTGTGAATGTTTTTGCAGTGTAACAAATAGTAATCATTTCCGGTGGCGACAATGGTCGGAATGATCATTTTCTGAAAGTGAAGTATGTTTTGAACTTGATTTGTTTTTTTAATTTGCGTATAATACTTTGCACCTAATAAGCGCCCAGAATACTATGAGAATTGAACGAGGAAGTAAGAATTATTTACTCCTATTTTAGTTTAAGTTAAGCAAATAATGGGTTTTTACAACTTGTTGAATGTTCGTGCTATCGCGAAAAAAGTATTCAGTGAATACAAATATTGGTTATAGTCTTAATGCTTCTAAAAGCTTCGAGTTATTTTAGTGTACGGTGACATGTATCTTCGTTTCGCACTCGCACATCAAGTATTCGTACATCGTACATTCGTATTTTTCGCATTTGTATGTCTGTTCATTTGCCTTACGGTCTTGAGTGCAGAAAAAATTAATGCTCTTGCTCAAAAGTTCAGAGGCTGGATTAGCTAGACGAGGCTAAGCAGCGACGCTGTGCCGTCAGCCATGCTGACTGGCATCAGTACGATGACAAATATGATTAATGCTGTTATGAAGTTGCTATTAATGTACCTGACACTGTGCCTTACAATAATATTGTAAAATGCAATATTGATGAGTTCATGGAAGTAAGAAGTATATATATTGTAGCTGCTTCAACCTCGTATAGGGCACGCTTAACACGCTGTGATAATTAATATATTATCATTTATTATGACTTGATAATAGCAAGTATTCCTTTTTACATGATCATACACAATAAATTTTGTTTTAAAATACTTTACATTTTGTATTGTACATTTGAGTATAATGCTGATCTTTTTGACATCTGAGTAAATTACCATTTGTAATTCTTCCGTTACGGGATAAGCTTATTTTACTTCACAATGTGCTGTCTTATGTATGCTCTTACTCTGTAGGCTGAAATTAAATAAATGAACAAATATTAGTGGAATTGGAATGCGTGTTGCAAAGTTTTCTCGTTACTTCAGTACTCGAGTGACATGGCATGTTAGCAAGTCCAAAGATTTATTTTCACTTCGTATTACTCCACTGCCGTCTAATATATACATACAAGTTCCATGTGATGCAGCACGTTGCGAGTAGCTTGCTTTATCTAGTAGTACTCGTAGGTGTGCTGAATAAAACTTTTCAGTATCCAAGTTCTACATAATACACTTCTTACTTTGCAGAAATATATTTTACTTCATGGTTTGCCTTTTCTTTTCAATGTTTGGTGAGTTATGCTAACATTGTGCAGAAGGCGGCCTCATTAATGTGGAAAAAACCTGTCGGAACACTCGATAAACTGAAATTCAGTTCTCACAGTAATTGTTTATGTTTTGTGCAACGCTGCTTTCGTGGTTGCCGCCCTAGGCGCATGAAGGTACACATCAATATTACGGAGCTCTTCATCGGAAAAACAACTCTCAAGAGTTAGCAATCGTGGAAGCAACGCTTATCGAGGTGAACAACTGCTTCAAGCAACTGAAGGCAAGCTTGTCGACGTGAGTGGTGTGAAGCCACATCACCTGAGTCACTGCTGCTCATTTAATTTCATAATTCCACCTGATCAAGTCAATATTGTCCACATTTTCAAGATTATAATATCTTGTTCAGCGTTCAATTACCAGCTAATTTCCTTTAACGTTTTCTAAGGCTTCATTTACTACAGATTGTGATCGCTTTAAATGTTCTCCAAAGGTGGCTTTTAATCTGCATTCATTGTCTTAATTATACTGTCATGAATGTGAGATGAATTCATGTTTTTTCAAGCGTTCGTGCCCCGTGACAATTAACATCTGCTCGTAGTCGTGACATCCACGTCTGAAGTTACCAACTGCTGCTGCCACGTCGAGCTTTGAACTTGGTCGCTTTTGCTACAGGCTGTCTAGGTCACGGTTCACTCTACCGTAGGTCGGATACTCATTTTCCGTGGTACGTCTTTCATTTTTATGCACAATTTAAGGCTTTTAGAGAATTGATAGAGAGTCGTAAAGGTAGCCTGTGTGATGTTTTAGTGAATCGTAATTGCACATGAGAACTGTTGCTCCTAAGAACGAATTATCCTGTAGTGCTTAGAAACAGAGGTGAAACATTCCAATAATGACGCGTGACGACGTTTTGTGCGCATTCTATTTCCATTATTGAGTGCGTATTGTGTTTGGAATATTCATTTCTTCGCCTTACATCCGCTAGTGGTCTCGTGTCACTTTCACCAACACGAAATACTACTTAGTATATCGCAACGAAGCCCTATGCATAAATGCCTATAATGTTTGCTTCAAACTATCAACGCTCAATCATTGTTATGCTTCTCTAGGATGGTCGGATACTAAAGTTGCGGTAGATCATCATGAATAGAACTTCCGATGATTTGGTCTCTCGTAAATCAATGTCAGGTGTCAGAAAAATGGTCGCTCTATTTGAAGCTATGGAGTAGTTTCTATAATTACGGAGGAACACACATTCGTTCTTAAAGACCTTGACTCGTTTTGGCCCCGTGCATTAGTTGTTTTCAAGTCTTTTTGCAATTACGAAGCAATGCAACGTAATTACGAATACATTTCATGGCTGCACTTCATTCGCATGCTAAATGCGGGATTTAATTCGTCTCTTCGTCTTCCGGAACCCTGACCTGTGATGACAGGTGCTCTAGATCTCAATGCTTTAGTGACACGGTGGTAATGGTGGGGACCTTAAAGAGTTAATCTATCTGTATGTTAAGGTTATCGTTTAACGGGTATCTGTTTAAATACGCGTTTTATATTTATAGTGTGCATGTTTCTGCCTTTTGTCTTCGGTATTTTACATTGGAGTGGTGATAAGTGATTTAGAAAATTAATTTGTTTTAAATATTAAACTATGGTGGGAAAACTAACTAGTCCATTTAATGACATGTGTTATGCGTAGTAATTGCACACTGGAGCTGGAGAATCACTAATTTTGCTGCGAAGGAAGTATGACAATATTTTGCTTTCAGAAATTTACATTGGATCGTTAGTTATTTGTTTATTTTTTGCGTAAATTTTTAATAACGTTGCTCTATCACCATGTTATTATTTATTATGCATGCTAACTACGCCGTTTAATGGTACATGCTCGGCTTTAATTTATGACAATCGAACGCAATCGAACATTTCACTTCATATAAAAAACTTGTAAAAAGGCGTGAAAATGAGCCATGAAAGTTCATTTTTGTTTACAATTGTAATACTGCACGTCGTTGGAAGTTATTTAAAACTGTGAAGTCAGTTCATTTCCTTATCACTCTTCATTGAATGTCCTTTCTTTCTGAGTAAGTGTGATAGTTAAATTTCTGATGAAGATACGTACTTGAAGAACAGAGAATTGAAAGTTTTTCTTCCTCGACATTACTGTTAATTTAAACTTAGGAATTCATAATATGACTTCAGTTTTGACTATGATGAACGTCTTATTGAACATTACTGTTAATTTAAACTTAGGAATACATAATATGACTTCAGTTTTGACTCTATGATGAACGACTCAGGAACGTGAGGAAAGCAAGCGTACTGTGCAATACTCTCATTTACATTTTCATTTGCTTTTATGTTGGTGTTTGAATTTGGTTTAAAAAGCTAGTTAATCTTTTCTTTGCTTGAGCGCTTGTTAAAATAGAGCCTGAGTGCCTTAATAATCGGCTTACGTATTTGTTTACTCGTTAGTTGCTGGTATTCTTCGTAGGGATTTTTCTTTTGCATTTGTTTCCGTACCGATCGTTAACAACTTGTGCCAAATCGTGCAATGAATATTTTGTAAGCATAACCACTAAACTTTTGGTTACTAGTAACAAAGATACATGTATGATTCTTAGACCACAGAAGTTATTTAGCTTCCAGATCCAGAGGCACGCACTCGTACCAGCATGAAAGGCACGCACGGCTCTTGATATCAGCTTTTTCATTTGAAAACGTGTGTGAACTGCAACATGGAATGGCGAAGTGAAGCAGCGTGGAAAAACTAGACTGTGTGAGTGCTGGAGCGGTCGCTGTGAACTCTAGCTCGTGCGGTGCAGCCGTGAGGGGGGAGTCTCGTGCGCACAGGCAGGGCACAGTACCAGGGGGCAGTGTAACTGTAGTTACCTGCTGTTCTCCCCTCCACCTCCTGCACCTTACCCTCCTGTACGTTGCCTTCCTCCTCCTGCACTCCTGCACCTTACCCTCCTGTGCGTTGCCTTCCTCCTCCTGCACTCCTGCACCTTACCCTCCTGTGCGTTGCCTTCCCCCTCCTGCACTCCTGCACCCTACCCTCCTGTGCGTTGCCTGCCCCCGCCTACACTCTTGCACTTTACCCTCCTGTGCGTTGCTTTCCCCCTCCTGCACTGCTCTCACCTTCCTGCACGATGCTTGCTTGCTTCAATTGCTGCATGGCTGTGGAGTTGGAACCGAGCAAAAATCACTGCAAAGGAGTTAGAGTTGGGTTCACTAAAAATTCAGAAGTTGGAGTCAAAGGATTGAACTTCCAGCTCCACAGCTCTGTATTGCTGGTGCTCGTGCAGACTGGAGTTGTGAAGTTTATAAATGAGTTGTCCATTTATGTTTATTTCTATTGTGCGCATGTTATTCTGTTGTCCAGCTCTTTTGATGTGGTTTCTGAATTTTATTCAAAGGAAAAAAATAGTCAAATTGGACCACAACAGTTGCATCATAGACCGCTTTGCTTGTCAATCCTATAAGCTTTGTATTTGTTTTCCATTCAAGGTTGCGATATGTGCACTCCTTTCAAACCCAGAATATTTTATTGCCTTTTTTTAGTGACATTTTATTAGTGATGTTAAGCCGTTTAAATATTTTACTTGGACCGAATTTGCATCAATGCATAATTCTAATTAATTTCCTCGGCGTAAATTGAACTCAAAGAGTAACTGGACATAACTTCTTGACCCTCAACTACTTTGGTGGTTTGTCTAGTGAGCTCGGTCCGCATCCACGCGTTTTCGGCGCTGCTTGTTGAAGCTTTACTCTTGTGTTGATGCTGCATTCTGCTTGTGAGCTGCTATTTTAAAGATTCTAACTCATGCCACGCCTAAAAAATGCAAAAATATATGCTCTTAGTTTTTAACCTGATTCCACCGCTTCTGACAACCTTGGGATTATCCTTTTGATGTCTTATGATGGTGTTGAGAAACCAGCTCTGCTAACGCTCGTTCCGGTCAGCCGTTCACTCGTCTGTCTAGCCTCAAAGTTTCGTTTCTGAATCTGCCCTTTGCGTTCAAGTCGCTGTAACGGAGAACATAAATTTATCTTCGTTCGCATTTTCTGTTGACATGTGCAACTACGCGTTCATTTAAATCTAATAAAGTTCTTCTCAACGCATCTTAATTTATTTTTAGTTTTCACTATTTGTGAACCACTGGTTGCCGTGGCGATGCGTTTTTGTTGAGGATTATTAACGAACATTTTTCTTAGAATTAAAATAACAGATTCTTGATGTATTTGTTGCCCGCGTCCACGTCTTCAAAGCTTTGTATGACTGCATGCTGTGCAGTGATACCTCTCATTGATATGTAAAAGCGGTCCTTAACGACACTCTCTTATCCAACATCCTTTTTTGTGGATTATAACGTGATTTTTTTAACGAAAATACCGCTTTTATCTGAAAAAACATGCAAGGTTTGGGCCAGCGTACTTCCTTGTGTGTCCGCCTGCTGCAAGCATCGACTGCCAGACAACTTTTGTGAAGTCCATCTAGGCTGTTTTGGAGGACCCTTTTTATCGGACGATTTCCAGCCCGTATTTGTTTGACAGCATAGATTTATAAACAAATATTTTTCAAGATGAGATACTTTTTTGGCTGTAATAATACTTTCGATAAGTATTTTTGAAAAGTCGTGACAATAACATGTACTTTGTTTTTGCGTCATTGTTGTCTAAGGTACACAGTTAATAGGTGCTTCATATTTCTCTTTGTGCAATATGTATTATCAAGAGGTTGTCCAAAGGTTAGACAAAAACCAAAGGTTGGTTTTTGTCAAGACTAAAATCGTCTTAGTAGTTTGGTAAACTTTTATGTACCGTAATATGAATTTAAATTGTAAAAAAACTCCAATATGAATTTTCAACCTTTGGAAATCATTTTTTTTGCCTTCACATTGCAAGAGTCCCTCGATTATTTTGTGAATGACTTAAATGCTCGATTATCAACTATTTTCCTCATTTGCCAGTTAGTTTTTGTAAACCATAGTACGGTGACTTCTTGTTCTGGGCTGCGCCCGTTTTTTTAAGGTGACCCGCTCATCCCAGGTTGTTCACCTTCTCCAGGTCGTAATAAAACGGTTTTGACTCGACATCGGCCACTTATTTCGCAGTGTTTACAAGTGCCTGTGTTTCCTCAGGACTGCCATGTTTCCATACGGAGCTTGTGTATCATGTGACCAGCGCTGCTTGATTCCTTCATTACGAGGTAGAGGCTTCAAGTTACGTCTTAGAAACCGTGCTTTAGTTTGTTCGAATCCAGGCGTAACATTTATATCAGCGATAGATTGTTTGTTTTTTGTTCAACATGAGAACATTGATGGGTTTCTGTTGTTACAAATTTCGAGTCTACTCCATCATGTTGGAGTCACTGAAGTATAGATCCATTGTACAGTTCTTTAATTGTCTGGCACCGTAGAATTCTAACATCCAAAGGTCTAAATATGGGTTGTAGTATGGGATTTTTTCATAGAAAAAAAAATGAAATAAAAATATCCGACATTTTTGTTCTCTGTCATCTTTTCTCCACAAGTAGGAATAGAAATGTGGTCCTGGATTATGACGATAGCCTGGTTTTCAGTGTTCTCACTATGACTGTTTTAATCACGATAGAAGTGCCTTCTCGCTTCTATTGCCTGGCTCTCATGAATAAACTGTGAGACCGTCTCAAAAACATGAAACTACTCTCAGGAGTAGATTACACACACTGGTAACATACTGGTACCTTCATGTAGCATACTGGCATTTTTATGTGGCACAAAAACTCTTGTTTTTGTACTTCCATATCTTTCATATCTCTATGTAGCGTACTGGTATCTCCATGTAACATACTGACACAAGGTAGACTATGTATACCACGAAAAATTATTTATTTTCGCAGCTCCAAGTCCGTAGATAATGAGTGACTTCCAGTGCTTTATGTTTTAGCAGCTGAGCGATTGCTTAAAACGTCTGATTTATTAAGAGCTACATGTTTAATTCGTTTTAATATTTCATCAGTTTACCTTGTTTTTTTTTGCTTTGCTTTGTGCACCACTATCCTAACACCGTATATGGTATATCGAAGGCGGAATTCATGTAGGTTTAAATTTTGACCGGACCTTGATGAAATACGTATCACTATTCCCTTGTCGATCTGAAGGAAATGTTCTGCTCAGTACATTGACATGCGTGTATTTATTATATTATCAGCAAAGAAATGACATTACCGACCCGTCGACGTAATGAGAATTTATTGTCGTGTAGAATTCAGCTGACGCCACGAAAGCGTATCAAATTTCTAATGAAAGTTGCTCCTCAAATGTCAAGAGGATTTGTTGAATTGCTCTTCAGTTGTTGTCCGTAGGAGACGATAAGTTTTTGTAATTAGTGACGTTCGAACGTTTTCAGATACAATATACTTATTTATCGTATTACTGTGAAGACTTGTTCGGTGTTTTATTGCAACACTTAGTTTTCAGTTATTTTTCTATTTTCTTAGATTTTGTTAGGTGTTCTCGTTAATTGAATTTTATTTGATTTATGTCTCACACGAGTCATTAATTAATGATAATGATTAATGATGTGTCTTATATGACATTATTAGTGATTTAGTTACTAATGGTGCCTTAAAGTATAGCAAGGACGAAACATTAGTCTCCTCTTTGTTTTTTTTAATGAATTGGTGGAAGTTCGCCAAGTATGTAAAACTTTATATTTTACTGAACATTCCGTTCGTAAATGTATGAGATCAAGTATGATCTTGATATTGCATTTCGTAGCTTGATATCTGTGCTTAAGCTTCATACATCATTAGCGGACAAACTTACGTTTTTTAC